>ML389060.1:44608-74852 GCA_005239525.1 Nicotiana knightiana
TTAGGATTTAGGTTGATCGTACTATTTGAACTATGTAGAAGACATGTACATGAGGTGACGAGTGTGTACATGGACTTAGGCTACTTATAAGCACTTCATTGAAGTTATTATTATTTGTTCTATCTTCCGTTACCAAGTTTAGTCTTACATGCCTTAATTGAAGTTCTTATTACATGTTCTAGCTTTCATTGTCAAGGCTGCTCTTATATGCATTTATTTGTAGTTGTTGTGGTATGCTATTCTCTCCATTGTTGAGGTATTCTCACGCATTTAGCCGTAGTTTTCATTTTATGCTATCTCTTTCATTATTAAGCTTATGTTATGTACCTTAGGTGGAAGTTGTCATTTCATGGGAATACCTTCATTGTTGAGTATTGAGATGGTAGTTGTGAAAGCTATTAATACATTATGGTTGAAGTTGTTGATTATTGGGATATCTTTCCTTGTTAAGTTGTTTCTCATTTATTATTGTTGTTATTGAGATTCTTGTACGTATTGGGGCTATATATTGTGGTAACATTGATATTGTTGATTTTGGCAATGCTGTGTGGTGCGATGTCACAACTCCAAAATCCCACCTCAGGTAGTCATGATAACACCTAGACTTTAATATTAGGTAAACCTAGCATACACGAGAATTTTACAGTAATAGCGACTAAGTATATTAAATAAAGCTGATAAGTCCCATGATAACATCAATAGTGAATAACAATCACAATATTTCCAAAACCCAGTGAACCTGAGTCATAAGCTCTAAAAGAAGTACATATAGAATCTCTAAATACAATACTGTTTTGAACTAATAATAAATAGTAGTACAACCAAAATGCATACGGTAACTCCGAGGCATGAGAGTGTCAAACATGTTTACCTTGAAGTCTCCGAAGCGTCTAAATCAGCTCACTAGCGTTCGGCACGGGCAGAAGTACCTGAATCTGGACAAAAATGTACAGAAGCGTGGCATGAGAACACCACAACGGTATCCAAACCATTCCTAACCTCGGTAGAGTAGTGACGAGGCCAAGTCAAGACACTTACTAGACAATAACAATTTGAACAAAGTATAATAATAATTCAACAATGAAAAGTAAATAAGTAGATGGCAACAAACAATACTATGATATAAGGCTAACAACGGAAATTAGAGCAATAAGGACAACAAGGGTGACCATATGATAGAAACAACAAGTGATCAAATACTGTAAAAATACAAGTGAAACAAATGAAGGAAAGACATTAACCATTCAAATCAACAAGTCTTTTCACATAAAATGTACATCAAGAATCACAATCGAGGTACCACACCCATTTTTCACATTTCAAAAGTCAAATCACAATCTTCCTTATATCACTGCGTGAGCCTTATTTTTATTTTAAATATATTTTTTGAAATAGCTACATGCGTTTTAGCTCCCTTATATCACCGCGTGGCTTCATGTAATTTCCTTACTATCAACACGCGTATAAATCCCACCTTATCTCACCGCATGTGTTTCAATATACGCCCTTATACCACCACATGCGTATCAATATCACAACATAATAATCAACTCGCACCACATGTGCCCATATGCCTCAATATTACCAAATCAACAATAACAATGTTACCACAATACATAGCCCATGACTCAACTACAATGTGTACAAAAATCTCAATAATAACAAAATGAATGAGAAACAACTCAAAAAGTAAAAGTATCTCGAAACCCAACAACTTCAATTATTAGCCTTCAAAACTACAACTTCAATGACTCACAATAAAGATATTCCCATGAAGTGACAACTTCCAATTCAAGTGCATAACATAAGCTCAACAAGGAAAGAGATAGCATGAAATGAAAACTACGTCTAAAGGCATGAGAATAGCTCAACAAGGGCAATAATAACATATAACAACAACTACAAATAAAGACACATAAGGGAAAACTTTGACAATGAAAACTAGCATATGTAATAACAACATCAAATAAGGCATGTAGGAATAAACTTGACAAAGAAAAGATAGAACAAATAATTATAACTTTAGTTAAGAGTTTAGAAGTAACCTAAGAGTCTAAATAGGCCAAATACCACATATAAGCGCGTGTACACGTCTTCCACATAATTCAATACAATCAACTCAATTTCTAATGGTAGTTTTCCCTATACAAAGTTAGGCAAGATACTTACCTCAACTAGGCTAAATCAACACTCAAAAATAGTTTTTCCCTTAAAATCCGCCTTCAAACGGCTCAAATCTAACAAAAAATTGACTTAATAACATCAACCAATGCAAGAGAAACCAATTACGATTAATAAAGCTATGCTCTTTACGTAATTCTCCGAAAGTCAAAAAAAAGTCAATTCCGGGCTCAGCCGGACAAAACCCTGAGTCCAAGGGTAGATATTGACTAGACATAACCTCACGAGTCTATATATGTATTTTAATTTCAAATCCGAGTCCAATTCGACTCTCAAATCCCAAATTTTTATTTTTCAAAATATAGACAAAAATCCCAAAAATTTCTCTTTCATTCTCACAAAGTTGATGTTAAATATCATATATAATCATGGAATATAATTGGAAATTGATTAAAACTACTTACCCAATAATTGTAGGTGAATATTCTGTCACGCCCCAAACCTAGGGAGGCGTGACTGGCACCCGGTGCCGCACTGGCCTGAGCGAACCACTCTGCAATATTTTTTTTCTTTGTAACTATCATGGGGCAACATGACCACAACTCATAATGTATAACTATAAGTGGGAAACACTGTATCAAGAAACTATCGTTCTTAAGACATGAATACATATGGGCCGTCAAGGCCTCTAACATACTGTACAAACTGAACCTCTGTCTACAAAGCCTCTAAGATTATTTGACATCAGATGAGATAAGGTACTGGCCTACCCATAAGTCTGTGGCAAAACTCTAATATGATGACTCATAAATACGGCTGCACTCCGAATGAAGTGGAGTCTTACCGGTCCTTCGCTGAATGTCGATCTTGTCTATAATGAGGGCTCGTCAAACTGATTATCTATACCTGCAGGCATGAATGCAGCGTCCCCAACAAAAGGACATCAGTACGAAGAATGTACTGAGTATGTAAGGCATGTAAATCAGTATATAAAAGACATGGAAGAAACATTGAGTAAAGGACTCAACCTGAAGTTTGGATAACTCTGTAAATCGTGAAATATTTATAATGTTATGCATATGCATATAAATGTCATGGAATGCATAAGTCTGTACGTACGTAACATCATCAAGCCTCTGAGGGCATCCCATCATATCATCTTGGGCACTGTGGGCAAAATCAGCGACGTATACCAGCTGATCAGGTGGTGGTGCGTATATAACGCCGTAACCTTTTCCCATATCCCATATACATATATTTACATATATACGCGTATATAACGCCATCTGGTCATGGGTCAATGTACTCATGCATAAGAAATATGTTAATAAAATTTTATCGGAACGCCATAAAAATCAATATGGCTTTTGGATAAACATTATCAAATACGTATTTTTCTAGGACCTATGAGCAGATCATAATAATAATTCACGTGGGGAATCGAGAATATAGACACCCCTATTATTTCTATGAATAGAGTAATTTATGAAAATCGTGCGTTTGCTCATTTCTTCTGTATAATTTGGACCATGCCAAAAAAAAAAAGAAGGGATGATCTTAACATACCTGGAGTAGGGAAAAAATCCGTAGGATACTTTTGATAAGGATTGCACCAGGAATGGGAGTGCGTCAAAGCACTAACTAGTAACAATAAGAATACCACAACTGTGAATGTATATGAACTTGAACTCCTTGAGCTATTGACTTTGGCCAAAAATGTGAATTCTGAGGCAGCTTACATTTGCTAAAAATCTAGTCATTCAAACTGACCATCTATCTTCAAATACATCCTCATTAGCCTTAAAATAAAATATGTGAATTTTGCTAATGTATGGCATTCTTCATGTGTTTTCGTTTCTGAAACAACCCCATGAATTACCAACTGTAAATGATCAACCTCTACACAAAAATCTTTTAGCAGAATCATATTATCCATTTTGGATGTTTCAGTAGCATCTTCAGGTGGCCACATATGTTTACACACAAAATGTGAATTAGATTTGCTCTAGCCTCAGTGAAGTGTACGGATATGTGTCCTTCTGCACACATTATTACATTGCTCTTGTAAAACATATCTACTAAAGTACTAACTAATAACTGGCTGCTTTCCTCCTCCATATAGAAAGAAAGAAATATGTAGCACATAATCCACTTTAAGCATTTACATCAAGATGATAATCAAATACCATGTGCGACTTGCTAAATGTGCATAATGTAATTCTCCATGAATCGGGAAAGTACTAGATCAAGCACATACAGTTGGATTGTCAGTATCAAAGTAAATGTGGGCCCCACTTAGGTATGACTTGGCCTACAATTATCTCTTAAAGATGCCACATTTCACATGTATTAGGAGTCACTATATGGCCTTTAAATCAAGACCTCTAGGGCTGCCACGTTAGGTGGCTAATCAAGTTTATCCAAATAATCTAATTAATTAGTTAAAACCCTACTAAGTTCACTAATTATTTATTATTCACATAATTAAGAATTATCTTAAATTACTTAAAATACTACTTACTTTTAATATACTGTATACACCTTATGGTCATGTGGTACCACATAAAATAAATATATATACTATTATTTTTATTAAAATATCCATAGAAAAATATATATATTTTTATAATTTCTAATTTTCCTAATCTCATGTAAAGAGTAAAAATTCTCGTACGATTAATTCTTAAAATGGAAAAAAGATAACCTTCTTTGATTTGATTGTTCTGATTTACCGGATTCTTATATTGGTATTCGTTTCCAATTATAATTTTTGTTTTGAAAAATACACTTTATCAACACATGTTCCGATTCAGCCATTCAATTTTCAAAGACTCCTTCAGAACTCAATTTCAGAGGTTCCTCAAAAACTTACCTTCCTTTTAGATACTTATCCTTAATATATTAATGTCCACAGCTTTACAGGATACAATGGCTAATAAAGGAACTCTAACTAAGCAATGAAGGAAACAACTAGTAGAAAAATGTATCACGAAAATTTAACTAATAGATTGATTGTTCAAGAAACTTATCCTTTTAGGAATGTTACCACACTAACATAATATCCAACGATATCTAGGTTGTAAACTTACAGAGAATAATCTTAATCCCGTCTAACTCATATCAATTATTACGACTAATTCTAATATTAAATTACTGTAACATATCCCCTCTCCAAATCGCCTCCTACCAAGTTGAGGGTTTTAAAATGAGAAAAATGAGATGAATCACGTCTTTCCAGCCCTTCTGTTCAGGTGAAGATGTCGTAATTATGACACTGGGTTCGCAATTGCGAAGAATGACTCGCAAATGTGGCCCTGACAGCTTAATGGGAAAGTCGCAAATGGGACATTGGCTTCACATTTGTGAAGCCTGTCCCCATCGCAAGTGCGACTAAGTTGTCGCAAATACGAGACTACCCAGCCTAGGTACTACGTCCCAATTGCAATCCAGGAATCGCAAATGCGACACCTGAGACCCTCATGCTAAAATCGCAATTGCAATGTTGGTGTTCGCAATTGCGACACCTGAGACATCAGCACACAAACAAACCTGTTCCACCTCAAAACTATCTCGAAACACGTCCAAAACTCACCCGAGCCCTTGGGGCTCCAAACCAAATATCCACACAATTCATGCGATCAAAATGCCAAAATAACACCTAGAACCATTAATCGGACATGAAAACACATGAATTTCAAAAGAAAACTCAAGAACCTATAGAATTGTAGCCAAGTGTCCGAATCCAATCAAACCAACTCCAAATGACACCGAATTTTGCAGACAAGAGCCAAATAGCAAAACAAACCTATTCCAAGTCCCAAAACTAAATTCTGAACCTAATAGCCACAAAGTCAACTTACGGTCAATCTTAGGGAAACTTCTAAACCTCAAATTGCCAACTTTCGACAAAACAAGTCAAATCAACCTAGGGACCTTCAAATTCAATTCCCCGCATATGTCCAAGTTCAAAATTACACTATGAACTTATCGGAGCCACCAAAGCACCGTTCCAAGGTCATTTTCATAAAATTCAAACTTCGGTCAATATTTCCAACTTAGGCTTCTAAATCAAGAACCAAAGGGTCCAAATCAACCCAAAAACTTTTTGGAACGAAACTAACCAACCCCACAGGTCATAAAACTACAAATACATATGTGTGAAGCATCAAAAGGTGAAACAGGGCTCATATACACAAAACAATCAGTCGGGTCGTTACATTCGAGCTAATTATTGTGTTGTGATATTAATATGCATGTGGTAGTATAAAGGTGGAGATTGAAATGCATGCGGAGAGATAAGTTAGGATTTATACGCGTGTTACTAGTAAAGGAATTACTTGAAGACACCCGGTGAGATAAGGGGGTTAAAATGCGTGTAGCTATTTCGGGAAAAATATTTTTTAGAATAAATGCAACGCTCACAGGGTGATATAAGGAAGATTGTGATTGTGATTTGTGAAATGGTAACATGAGGTGTGGTACCTCAAAGGTTCGTTGATTTGAACGTGTATTATTTTTCCCTTAAATTATTTCACAAGTATTTTGATTGTATTTGGTTATTTGTTACTATTCTTGTATTGAAATAATTGTGACTTCTTATATGAGACATGTTTCTATGTGATTTATGGTGTTGCTTTAATGTCCCAATTGGGGGAGGATGTAAGGTCCCGTAAAGGTTCGCTAAGAATTTAAGTTTTTACCGTGCCAAGATAAGCTAATGTGCCACAACATGGATTTTTGGATTGTGCAATGCATCGTGAAATTGGTAGAAGACTTTGCAGAAAACGACGATTCTGTGGTCCACTATGCTATAGCGGATCTATTCCGCTGACCACAGAATGAACCATAAGCAACTCAAATTTGAAGACAATTTGTGTCCATTCTACTGGCCGCATATCCACTTTGTTACCGTGGAATTGCATAGCGGAATTGACAAGACCTAACCCAGGATTTGAAGGCCATTATGTGGCCATTCTGCAGGCCACAGATCCATTCCGCTATCACAAAATTGCATCGTGTAATTGAAATGCCATTTTGTGGCCATATTACTAGCCACATATGTGTTTTGCTATTACAGAATTGCACCTCATTATTGAAATTGGGGGTTATTTTTGGAAATTTTCTTATCCAACTCTATTTTTATATAACGCCTTAGGGGATCATTTTATAAAATATAACTTGATTTTTTAGAGTGCGGATATCAATTTAGAGAGAGGGGGTGAATCTCTATCAAATTAAACTCTCCAATTCTTGCTAAAACCTTAAGAATTCAAGAGGGAAATTTACAAGACCTTCTACATACAAGATAAGACTTCATTCCTAGATTTAATGTAAAGTTTAATAATGGGTTTAAGTAGTATGTTATCATGGTGGGAATTGTGAGATGGTGACCGAAATTCATAAGCCCTCAATCTCGAATTTGGGAGTTTGTGAAGACTAGAAAATGTGATTTTGGTGGGTTTGAAGCAAATGCTTGGGCATGCATGTGACCAATGATGGTTTATGGGTGTTGAAGAGATATTGTATATTGCTTGGCTGCTTGAAAGTTCATGGTGAGGGTATAGGAATTTCTATTATTGGACCTTGTAATCGATTTTTCATATTAGGTGTTTGATGAAATGTCAGAATCGGCTAAATGTAAGAACACCTTCCTAACTATGGTTAAATTTGGTTATGTTTCTATAGATTTAGGTTTCTAGGAGTGTGGGACATTGTAGTAACACTAAGGTAAAGTTTAATTGAGGTATGTTGGCTAAGCTCCCTTTCTAAAATCGAAATCCATGATTTCCTCGTAAGTTCCATATGTGGTTTGATTAATTTTTTTTCCAAAGGTTTTGAATTTCTTTCGATGTTAGGTTTTTTAAAAGCTTATGTACTCGAGTCATGTTCAAATTTTGCGAATCATATTATGCTCCTCTTAGTGGGAAAATATTCAAATATGGTTGTTGTAACTAATGCACATGATTTTAATCCATGTTTCAATCGTAAATCTCCATGCTCTACTTTGTAAGTATCTCCAATGTATTTTGAGTTCTTACATACTCCTGCGTTGCAATTGTTCATTGCCCTTTGGGGAAAGTATTTCAAGAATAAAGGGTGTATTACTCGTTTATGATTTTAACTTGCGCTTCGACTGCCAGTTATTTTGCTCCATTCTTTGGAAAGAAATCCATTGTGTTTAAGGCCTTCATTACTAATGAATTTAAAGCTATGATTTCCGGAATGTCTATATATTGTTGTTTATGATATTAATCAGTGGGAGTAAACAAACGAAAGTGTGAAGTATGAAATACGGCCATCGTGCTATGAATGAAAAACTTTAACTATGGCTAGAAGAGCCAATAAAATAATGATATCATATGAGGTGAAAAGTTCTAATGAAGCTATATATGGTATGAAAGGTTATGAGATGAATGCATTTATAATTCTATTTCCTTTATATACAAAAATTATTTTTGGGAGTATCATCAACGAGCCAAGGAAGGGTGGGTTATTTATATATAGTCTCACTCTTGTGTGGTTGAGCTTAAGTAGCCTTATAATGACTTTTCCTTCCCTACTTGGGGTGGATGTTCCAGATTTTGACTCATGTTTTTAACGTCTCAACTTGAGGGACAAGTCTATCGTATCTCTAGTCCTCTCATATAAGATCAACTATCGAGAAGGGTTAAGTTTCTAGAGTAATAACCTCGCAGGTGCTCAACCTCTTTTTCAACCTCATGGGCTTGGGCCGTATATTCCTTGTGTCAATTACTGTTAAGAGCGTAACACAACTTCGTGTATTTTTGAAAACCTCTATCACATTCATGGTGCAATAATCTTCTCATTTCGAGTTAAACTGCTTTCCCTACACTCAAGGAAACATCTTATGTCATGTACTTGACTATTTCTCCTCAGACTTATCATTGACAAACTGGGAACATATGGCATGAAGAACAAATCACTATCTCTCTCATGACTCCTCGTCCCCAGAGAGTAACCTATGCCATTGTCCTTGTCCTCCCGGTCATGCCTCTCATATATCACATGTTTAAACCAACTCCAATCTTTTATATCTTATGATCATCTACATGGTGTCGCGCCCCCTTTTTCCTCTTTTTTAGGATTGGTCAGGGTTTTTGACATTATTGGGACAACTCGTTTTCTTTTGGGAAAAAGGGTATAAAGAGTTAGAAGAGTCTTCACCTAACAAATTAAGGCGCGTTAGGGCACCTACTACATGTCATTTATAACACTAATTGCACAACCAGAGATTGGGTAAGAGCTTGAAATTACTTCAAGGTGAAGGTGTTAGGCACCCCTCAAAGTCCACAACTGTGGGTCCCGGCCAAACCTATTTTTTGAATTATTAAAGAAGCAAGTACACAGTCTAAGCACACATATGTAAACAAATAAAGGTCTTAACAAATTATCAGTCTAAGACACATATGTAAAGGATAAGGGAGGTCCTAAGTTGTTTATCCTATAGGATCACATCTGTGCAATGCCCGGTAATCACTTCTCAATGAGGGGCTACACGTTGCATTAGCGCACAGGTCATCATATCCTTTTCTACCCATTATCCCACCCCTTAGCGTTTATTAAGGGGTTATTTAACGAGCTCTAAACGTGTTGTTACCCGTCCCTTCCTTGTGGTCCTGGAGGAGTTTAGGACCTCTAAGTCTAGGCAGTTTTAGACAAACCCTAAGGTGTTTAAAAGGGAAAATTTTAGACGACAGGCAATAACAAGTAGGACTAGCAGATAAGTGACAGAAGCAGTTAAAAAGCTCAGATTCACCTCCACACGTAATGTAAATAAACAACACGTCTCAAACAAAGACAAAGGCGATTTTTATTAGAAAAATGATCCTAAGATAGGATATCTAAGTGACATCAATGCACAGGAATATGCAACACTGTTCCATAAGCTCAACGATAGGGTCCTAATAAGTTTGCTTACTGATTTTTAAACCTGTGAGCCCTTAAGCAGTAAACACAATCAAAGCAGTTTTCAACTTTATAGCAGTTAATTACCTAAGGCTTGCCTAGGCGTGGGACTGTATGCGATCACAGTTACAGGAGATGTTTAACAGTTTAGAAGTTATTTTAACCTACAACATGCTGCTCTAGGTGACGAAGACTTAAAAAGGGAATTTGTACCAATTTTTATTCAGAAGTATAACATCTATATGAGAGACGATTTTTATACCTTTTCATGGTCAGTTCCTTATCTTAGTTAAAAACTAGGCGTACTGAAGCGAATGCAAACATAATTTCTAAAACATGATTTCTAAATGCACACAAGGGTGACAATTTTATGTTGAAGTTATTCATTGATCTAGGAGCAGGATCTCTAAGTGATGAACTAATACAGTGTTAAAACACATGGATTAATGGTATGTGATATGCTGAAGCAGTAAATGTGCAGTCTTAGGAACAAGATATCTAATGCAATGTTTAACATGATTTGGATGAACACATTGGTCCTAGGACATGGAGTCTAATGCAAATACACAGAATGTAAAGCCTAAAGCATGCTTTCTACCCAATAATATCAACAGGATCATAAATTTACCCTCCCCATTTTCACTAGCCACCCCAGTATCTGTTTTCAAATAATTATTACAGACCAATTTTTTGAATGAATTACATAAGTAAAAAAAAGGAAAGAAGTTAAATTTTAGGGAGCCTGAAGCAGGCCCAAACACATCTGATGACCCCAAGCCTTCAGTAGTTCTCAAAATGCCAAAGATTTCATAACCAATTTCATGTCCAGGTGCGTCAGAGTTCCCTAAGGACCTCAAGGCTCCCGAGCAGTGCTCACACCCAGACTTTCCATAATAGGGATTGAGTAAGTGCAATATAGAATAGCCAGCCCCAGTGTGCCAGAGTTCCAAGGTTTCTCAAAAGGATCCCAAGGCAGTATACACACTGGAGGGGCAGAACCTAGGGACTTAGGAGTAAAGTGAGAGTGCTTGACATAGTTTTGAAAAGGTTTTGATATGAAAACAGTATTGAAAAAGACTCAATTAAGTAAAGAGGTTTTATGAAAAATAGGAATTTGATTAGTAGTAAAACAGTTTTTTGAAAAAATAGTGTGAACTTATGAGAAATCAACAAAAATAAACAGTACCATTCAAACACAGATTTCACTCAGGGATTGTTGGTATTGGGGACACATAGAACATATTAACCAAACAACAGGAGCACATAAGCCTTTTCAAGAGTTTTTATAGGATTAGTGGATTAATCATACAGCTAATAGTACAGACATAGGGCATGGATCACAGAACAGACATGTGGAAACATATTATTCTGGACAATAAGTATAGAACAAAATTACTTAGGGGTATTAGATCACTTACCAAGCAGGTTAGTACCAGAATCTAAATAAACAAATAGGAAAACAATCAAACATGCTGACATACATGAGCAAAGTCAAATTGAAGTAGGTTAGAGAAAGCAATAAGGTCCTTAAACATGTTAATCAAGTTGGACATGACATAATACCTATATGCTAAGTGAAATAGTGATTTAGGCATGCTAGTTACATATTGAACAGCCAAATAGTAAACAGGAACATGACTGGAAATCAGTGAACTAAAGTAGTAACAGAACACATAGAGTTTTGAGCTTGAAATTGAATCAGAACATACCTGTTAAGGAGAGTAGACACAGAATATAGAGCAAATGTAGTGCAATAACTAGCCTTGGCTTACATCCGGCTAGTTCAGTAAGAGTAGCAAGTAACAAGAAAGAGCAGAAAGATTTTAAGTGTAAGAGATAATTGCTGAACTAGTGTTCCTTTCTGTAGTGAGAATAGAAGAGAGTATATATAATAACTTAGAGCTAGGTAAATAAAGTAAACAATCAATTGTTCAGTAATTAGGGATAATTACAGAATCAATTAAGAATAAAATTATTAGGGTCTTCCCTTAATTAAGGGAGTAGTTCACCAACGGTACAGAACAAGAAACAATTAAGGAAAGAAATTAAATAACTTAAGTATGGGGCAGGTAATTAGGGGTAAAATACACAAAGAGTTCAATTAAGGAAATAAGCAGTAAGAATCAATAAATAACACGGTTAATCATAAAATAAGGTAAGAGATAATTTAAAAGTTGTGAAAATAGGGAAAATAACCGAAAATCGGCATATAAGTATCGTCACAGTGAATCAGGGAATCAAAGAATCGAAATAGTACTGATTTTAAGGAAAATAACATAAGCTTCTATGAATAAGCATACAAGTCGAGTATGAAAAGAAAGAATCAAGCCTGAAACCCTAAGAGGACATATTAGGGTAAAATCACAACATATTCAAATTAAACGAAGAATTATTCAAGAGAGTCAAACACATAGCAGAATCATATAGCAAATAAACAAGACGAACTTTACAATCCAAACAGAGTGCAAAACATGGGGGTTTCAACATGAACTAATTAGGGCTGAGAAGAAACTCGACATAATCGATTAAACTCATAAGAATCAGAGAATAAACACTTTAAAAAAATCAAAAATTATTTTTGAAGAAATATTTTCAGAAACCCTAGTTAGGAAAAATTAAAAGACCATTTGAAAACCAGAAGGTTTCTCATAAAAACAAGTGAAAACAGTTCGATCCTTCTCAGATCTGTACAGATCTAAAAAGTTTAAGAGACGAGATTCGAGTTTCAAGGAAGTAACCCAGAGATGAAAACACCGGTCTAGAAACCATAGGTTTAGCCAAAAAATAGGAAGATCTTTTTGGAATCGAGCTATGACGGCCTGAGACAGGTGAGAACAGTCCAAAGATGTGAGTGGACTGACCCTTGTCCCTTGAGGACCTCAAAGATAGCAAAATCCCGGCGTAGGAGAGCCGTTAAGACTGGAGGATGGTGATAATCCACCATAGTCAACGGTAGGCAAGCAACAGTGAGGGGAAATTAGGGTTAGGGAAGAGAGGATTTGGAGAGGAGAGTGAAGGGTGACGACAAAGTGTGAGAGGAGAGTGAGGGGTTTGGGGGGTCGTTCAGTTTAATTATGGTAAGGGGATATCCGGACTGTTGATAAAAAATGATCAACGACTAGGATTGACTAAGGTTATTGGGTCGGGAAGGTTGGGGTTTTGGGCTCAAAAGGTTTGAGCCAATTTATAAGGGGTATTGGGCTGGTATTCAGGCTAAACTTGAAAACTAAAAAGGGTTGTTTATTAAATACCCAAAACAATTGAATAAAGATAGTTTGTAAAATAATTAACTAATTATAAAAATAATTTTCATGCATAGAAATGTTTCAAGAATAATTATTTAGAATTTTTTAAAATACAATGGACTGATTTTTGGTACCAAAATGTATTCATGGGCTATAATTGCAAAGTTATTGCAATTATAGCCAAAAGGTACCAATTTGGCTATTTATGAAATACTTTGGACAAGAAATATTTTGAAATCATTTGTGATGTAATTTTATAATTATTTATTAAAATTAAAATGCTGGGAAAATTAATAAAAATATGAGAAATTATGGAAAAATACCAATTGACGCTAATGCATGATTTTGAGGACATATATGCAATAAAAATTATTTTGGTAAAAATTGGGTATCAGCAGCTGCCCATCTTTACCCGGAAAGGATGAAAGAGTTGTCGGGTGAAGATATGATGGCCAATTTTGACCGAGTTAAACGGTTTGAGAGATTTAGGCCGCACTCTGGCTTCTGAGCTGCCTACATATCCCTGATTTTACAGGAATCAAGCCATGTGTAGTTCTGGATTCATCGGCAAAATATAACGGTGAAGTCATCGCAAGAACGGACGCAACATCTATGGATAGGTGAATGAATGGTTCACAAGAGAGGTCAGGTTTGACATAGTTGAAGGAACTGGAGCGGGATCGCTCCTGCTGGGATAAAATTTTCTTCTCGAGTCACCTGCAAATAGAGATACTACGAGCATATATTGTGCGGAAATTTAAACATGATGCAGGTTCCCTCTGGATTATGAAAAGTTGTCTTCGGACAGTTAAGGATGACATCCTTAGACCATGATGTCCTGGGCCATGAATTGTTTAGTGAGAGATTCGCAGACCATGAAATGATGTTCTCGGGCCATGAAGATGGTACCGCCGAACTATGACACCTTTGAATAATAATATGCAAATTTTGAGAGATCCTCAGGCCATGACATTGTGTCTCCGGCTATGAGGATGATGCCTTTAGACCATGGCGCCTTTGGATAGGTTGGCGATATTTCAGTCCATGAGATGCAATAATATGATGTCAACAAGACAGAGCTTAGTCTTGTGAAGCGGAGGGCAGAGCTTAGCCCGAAAGAAAAGCAAAGGAGAGATAGCGCTTATTCTCGGCGAAAGAATGTAAATTGAAGGCAGAGCTTAGTCTCATGCAGGTATGGAGACAGAGCTTAGTCTCGTGCAAAGGAAGGCAGAGATTAGCCTTATGTAGATGTGGAGGCAGAGATTAGCCTTGTGCAGGATGGAGACAGAGATTAGTCTCATGTAGGGGAAGGAAGCGTTTAGCCTTATATAGAGGAAGGTAGAGATTAACCTTACAAGATGGAGACAGAGCTTAGTCTCATGGAGGGGAAGGCAACGTTTAGCCCTATGTAGAGGAAGGCAGAGATTAGCCTTATGCAGGATAGATATAGAGCTTAGTCTCATGCAAGGGAAAGAAAGCATTTAGCCTTATGCAAAGGAAGGCAGAGATTAGCCTTATGCAGAGGAACGCAGAGATTAGCCTTATGCAAAGGAAGGAAGAGATTAGCCTTATGCAAGGGAATGAAGAGATTAGCCTTATGCAACGGGAAGGTAAAGATTAGCCTTATGCAAGGTGAAGGAAGAGATTAGCCTTATGCAAGGTGAAGGCAGAGATTAGCCTTATCCAAAGGGAAGGCAGAGATTAGCCTTATGCAAAGGGAAGGTAGAGATTAGCCTTATGCAAATGAAAGGCAGAGATTAGCCTAATGCAAGGTGAAGGCAGAGATTAGCCTATGCAAGGTGAAGGCAGAGATTAGCCTTATGCAAAGGGAAGGCAAAGATTAGCCTTATGCAAATAGAAGACAAATATTAGCCTTATGCAAATGGGGAGGTAGCGCTTAACCTCATGCAGGATGAAGGCAGAGATTAGCCTTATGCAAATGGAGGCAGAGATTAGCCTTATGCAAATGGAGGCAGCGATTAGCCTTATGCAAGGGGAAGACAGAGATTAGCCTCGTGCAGAGGGAAGGCAGAGATTATCCTTATGCAAGGTGAAGGCAGATATTAGCCTTATACAAAGGGAAGGCAGAGCTAGCCTTATGCAAGGTGAAGGCAGAGATTAGCCTTATGCAAAGGGAATGCAGAGATTAGCCTTATGTAGATGAAGGCAGAGATTAGCCTTATGCAGATGAAGGCAGAGATTAGCCTTATGCAAATGGAAGGTAACATTTAGCCTTATGCAAATAGAGGGAAGCATTTAGCCTTATGCAGAAAATAGAATGAATAGGATATAGTAGCAGAATTCTTAGCTGGTAGTAGATTTTGATAATGCGATTTTTGTGAGGACTGTGACTTTGTGGCATGTTTATCCTTTGTCCCTGCATCTAAAGAAAAATTGTGAGTTCTGTAAAAGGGGAGGTTAGTTCGTATCCCCGCTGGCTTTACTTGAGTTGCTTTGCCTGGCTTGAAGATCCGGTTTAAATTGTCGGGGTAGTGTTTGGCTAAACATAATTACCTTACAAGCAAACATGCATAGTTTTGTAAAGACATAGTGAAAAATTATATTTTAAGAATTTTTGTCACGACCCGATTTCTCCTCCCAAGGTATTGTGACGGCACCTAGTCTCTACGACTAGGTAAGCCTAATTGCGGAAACACATATTAAATATAAGTAATAAAATAAAGACAAAATAAGTGAGTCTACAATGAAACATCGCCACTTGGCGCATACAAAATACAACTTTCCCAAAACCCGGAATAACACTTTAGTCACAAGCTCTGTCCCAAAATAGCTCTATACAACGTAAGGAAATTTACATGAAAATCGATCTAAGTCTGGAGTAGAAGGTGACTCGAAGGACTCTGCGGACGCGGAAGAATTACCTTTCGGTCTCCTAGAAGCTGCTGCTCAGACCCCTAGCCACGAAGCTGAGTGCTGGTACCTGGATCTGCACACGAAAAACATGTGCAGGAAAGGGCATGAGTACAACACAAATTGGTACCCAGTAAGTGCCAAGCCTAACCCCAGTCGAGTAGTGACGAGGTCAGGTTAAGGCTCTACTGGATTTGTATAGTAAAACAATATAAAATGTGAACAGAGAGATATAAATAGCTAAGACAAATCAGTAGGAATTATGATCTAAAAGAAAATAATAACAGGGAGCCCTCGGCTCAGCACAACATATATCACAGTAACAAGTATGCAATGCAGTACAGGGGGAAAGCTCCCAGAATCTTGCCCGTAGTCCCAATTTAAATGTGCAATGCAGTACAGGGGGGAAGTTCCTGGAATCTCGTCCGTAGTCCCAATTTAAATATGCTATACAGTATAGGGGAAAGCTCCTGGAATCTCGTCCGTAGTCGAAGTACAGGGGGAAAGCTCCCAGAATCTCATCCGTAGTCCCAATTTAAATATTCAATGCAGTACAAATACCGAATACAATTTTTATTTAAAACAGTTCAGGAGAAATCACAGGCAAAAATATGGATAAAACTACCTAAACATGGTACACATAGTAATAACGAGGGAAAATCCAAGTAAAACAGGTAGGCATGCTAATTCCTAATCTAAACTACACAGTCGATACATGAATCAGTGAAATAGGAGTGAAATGATTTAAGTCATGGAGGGAAAAATGGAGTTTTAGCAACAATGGCCTGTGTACGTATTCGTCACCTCACTCACACAGCGCCCAAACCACATAAAACAGTATAAAAATAGCCTAGGGGAAATTCCCAACACAGAGTTAGGCAAGCCACTTAACTTGACTGCACTACTCAACTCAAAACCATGCTCTTGCCACGAGTATCAGACTCCGAATGGCCCAAGTCTATTCAATTCAATTGCATAATATAAATATCATTTTAAGGAATCAAAATAGCTAATAAGTTCGAGGCTAATACGCAAAATTAGGAAGATCGCCCAAAAAGTCCTCCGGGCCCACATCTCAGAATCGAGTGAAAGTTACAAATTTAGAACACCCATTCACTCACAAACTCATTCGAACAAGAATCATCAAAAACCGACGACAAAATCCTATTAAATTCTCGGATTTCCTAATTGAGGAAGCTTCTTCCCATTTACATGATTTTTCACCTATATCCCTTGATTACATGGAAGAAATTGCTATAGATTAATGATATACAAAGGAATAGGGTTAGGAATTATTACGTATGAAGCTTTTCCTCAAAACTCATTCCAAATCGCCTACACCCGAGCTCCAAATTATTTTTAGAAGTTATGAAATTCAAGCCCTCGAGTTTGATTTAAACTGCCCAGCGATTTCCGCACCTGCGCCCCGAGGACCGCACCTGCGGAAAATCCATCGTAGGTGCGAAAACCCACTAAAAGGCCTGGGGCCACACCTACGCTCAATGGGCCGCATCTGCGGCTCCGCACCTGCGAAATCTCAACCGCACCTGCGAGAACTGATTGAATTGACCAAGTCCGCACCTGCAAGCCCCTCTTCCGCACCTGCGTGTCCGCACCTGTGGAAAGTCCATCGCAGGTGCGAGACACCAGAACCAGCAATTGTTCAGCTGTTCTCCAAGTTCCAAAATCACCCGTTGAGCATCCGAAAGATCCCTGAGGCCCCCGGGACCTCAACCAAACTTACCAACAAGTCCTAATACCTTACCAAAACTTAGTCGAGTCTCCAAAACACATCACATAACACCAAAATCACCAATTATACATGGATTCAAGCCTAAGAGCTTATGAAATTTCCAAACTCTACAACCGATATCGAAACACCTCGAAACTAGTCCGAATGACCTCAAATTTTACACACAGGTTACAAATGATACAACGGACCTACAACCACTCTTGGAATTCCATTCCGAGCCCGACATCAAAATTTTACCTATCGGCCGAAATCGCCGAAATTCTAACCTTCGCCAATTCAAGCCTAAACATACTACAGACCTCGAAAGCACATTTCGGACATGCTCCTAACTCCGAAATCACCCAACGGAGGTAATAGAGTCGACAGAATACCATTCCGAACCCAACGGAGGTAATACGGTCCGATTTCTAAATCTTCAAATCACATATAAGGGCTATGTGTCTAAAAACTCTCCGAATTTCACCATTCCACGTTCCGACAAGTCTCAAAAGCAGAAATAGACCTGGGGAAAACATTTATTAGGGGATCGGGGTGCTAACTCTCAAAATGACCTACCGGGTCGTTACATTCTCCCCCTCTTAAGAAAATCGTTCATCCTCGAACGAGTACAAAGACATACATGAAGCTGTGAAAAGATGAGGGTACTGACTGCACATATCCCGCTCGGTCTCCCAAGTCGCCTCCTCGACCGGCTGACCCCTCTACAAAACCTTTACTGACGCAATATCCTTTGACCTGAGCTTTCTAACTTGTATATCCAATATCGCTACTGGCTCCTCAACATATGATAAATCCTTGTCCAACTGGACTGAACTGGAATCCAAAACATGAGTCGGGTCACCGTGATACTTCCGGAGCATGGAGATGTTGAATACCGGATGAATTCCTGCTAGGTTGGGAGCCAGGGCTAACTCATAAGCAACCTCCCCAACACGTCACAACACCTCAAAAGGGCCAATAAATCTCGGACTCAGCTTACCCTTCTTCCCGAACCTCATGACGCCCTTCATAGGCGATACCCGAAGTAAAACCCGATCACCAGCCATAAATGCCAAATCACGAATCTTCCGGTCCGCATAACTCTTCTTCTTGGACTGAGCTGCGTGCAACCTCTCTTGAATCACTTTCACCTTGTCCAGGGCGTCCTGGACCAAATCTCTACCCAACAATCGGGCCTCGCCCGACTCAAACCATCCCACTGGGGACCGGCACCGTATACCATACAAAGCCTCATACGGTGCCATCTGAATGCTGGACTGGTAGTTGTTATTATAAGAAAACTATTCAAGTGGCAAGTATCGGTCCCATGACCCTTCAAACTCCATCACTCAGGCACGGAGCATATCCTCAAGGATCTGAATTGTGCGCTCGGACTGCCCGTCCGTCTGAGGGTGAAAGGCTATACTCAACTCTACCCTGGTGCCTAGCTCCTACTGAACGACTCTCTAGAACCGTGAAGTGAACTATGTAGATACAAGAATACCATGGAGGCGAACGATCTACCTGATATAAATCTCTGCCAACCTCTCGGAGGAGTATGTAGTCAACACCGAAATGAAATGGGCTGACCTAGTCAGCCGATCCACAATCACCCAAATAGCATTGAACTTCTTCAAAGTCCGAGGAAGTCCAACCACGAAGTCCATAGTGATCCACTCCCACTTCCACTCTGGAAGCTCAATCTGCTGAAGTAAGCCTCCCGGTCTCTGATGCTCATATTTGACTTGCTGACAGTTGAGACACTTGACTATATCCTTTTTCATCCTTCTCCACCAATAGTGTTGTCTCATATCCTGGTACATCTTCGCGGTACCTGGATGAATGGAATACCGCGAGCTATGGGCGTCCTCAAGAATCAACTCCCGAAGCCCATCCACATTGGGCACACAGATCCGACCCTACATCCTCATCACACCGTCATCTCCTATAGTCACATCCCTGGCATCACCTCCCCGAACCGTGTCCTGAAGAACTAGAAGGTGGGGTTCATCATACTTGTGCTCTCGAATGCGGTCATAAAGGGAAGACCGAGCCACCACACAAGCTAAAACCCGGCAAGGCTCTGAAAGATTCAACCTCACGAACTGACTGGCAAAGGACTGAATATCTAAGGCTAAGGACCTCTCAACTGCCGAAAGATATGCCAAAATCCCCAAACTCTCCGACCGGCGAATCAAAGCGTCGGCCACCACATTAGCCTTCCCCGGGTGGTATAATATAGTGATGTCATAGTCCTTTAGCAACTCCAACCATCTCCGCTGGCGCAAATTAAGGTCCTTCTGCTTGAATATGTGCTGCAAACTCCGGTGATCAGTGAAAATCTCACAGGGAACACCGTATAAATAATGATGCCATATCTTCAGGGCGTGAACAATCACTGCCAACTCGAGATCATGAACTAGATAGTTCTTCTCGTGCACCTTCAACTGTCTGGACGCGTAGGCAATCACCCTACCGTCCTTCATCAACACCGCTCCGAGGCTAATCCTCGAAGCATCACAATAGACGGTATAGGACCTGGACCCGTAGGCAATACCAATACTGGAGCTGAAGTCAGGGCTGTCTTGAGCTTCTGAAAGCTCTCCTCACACTTCTCAGTCCACCTGAACGGAGCACCCTTTTGAGTCAACCTGGTCATCGGTGCTGCAATGGATGAAAAACCCTCCACAAAATGGCGATAGTACCCAGCCAAACCAAAGAAACTGCGAGTCTCCATAGCTGATGACGGTCTAGGCCAACTCTCCACCACCTCCACCTTCTTCGGATCTACTTTGATCCCATCCCAAGATGCTATGTGGCCCAAGAATGCCACTGAATCAAGCCAGAACTCGCATTTAGAGAATTTTGCATACAATATTTTCTCCCTCAAAGTCTGAGGCACAGTCCTCAAGTGTTGCTCATGATCTTCCCGTGATCGGGAATACACCCGAATGTCGTCAATAAACACAATGACGAAAGAATCTAGATAAGGCCGGAACACACTGTGCATCAAATGCATAAAAGTTGTTGAGGCATTGGTCAACCCAAATGACATAACAAGAAACTCATAGTGGCCATATCTGGTCCTGAACGCAGTCTTCGGGATATCCGACTTCCGAATCTTCAACTAATAATATCCAGAACGCAGGTCAATCTTGGAGAATACCCTGGAACCATGTAGCTGGTCGAATAAATCATCAATACGAGGCAAAGGATACATGTTCTTCACGGTGACCTTGTTTAACTGCTGATAATCAATACACATATGCATAGAACCATCATTTTTCTTCACAAATAATACTGGAGCACCCCAAGTCGATACACTGGGTCTGATGAAACCCTTATCAAGCAACTTCTGTAAGTGCTTCTTCAACTATTTCAACTCAGAAGGAGCCATACGGTAAGGAGGGATAGAAAGGGCTGAGTGCCTGGCAACAAATCAATGCCGAAATCAATATCTCTGTTAGGCGGCATACCCGGAAGATCAGCTGGGAATACATCAGGAAAGTCCCTCACTACTGGAACTGACTCAACTGGAGGGGTATCAACACTGACATCTCTCACATAGGCCAAGTACGCATCACACCCCTTCTCAACCATCCACTGAGCCTTATGAAATGAGATGACCCTGCGGGGAGTATACTCTAAGGTACCTCTCCACTCAAATCTCGGCAAGCCTGGCATAGCCAGCATCACAGTCTTAGCGTGACAATAAAGAATAGCATAATGGGGGCGACAACCAGTCCATGCCCAAGATAACATTGAAATCTACCATGCTGAGTAATAATAAATTAGCCCTGGTCTCAGAAACACTAAGAGAGATCAAACACGAATGATAAACACTGTCCACAACTAGAGAGTCTCCCACAGTAGTAGATACATAGACAGGGGAACTCAAAGAATCCCGAGATATCCCTAAATGTGGAGCAAAATAAGAGGACACATATGAATACGTAGAACCCTGATCAAATAATACTGATGCATCCCTATGGCAGACTGGGACAATACCTGTGATGACTGAGTCTGAAGCAACAGCCTCGGAACGGGCTGGAAGGGCATAGTATCTGGCCTAGCCTCCCTTCTAGGGTGACCCCTACCTCCCCGCCCCCCTCTAGCTGATTGAGGAGGTGGAGTGGTAGCTGGGGCTGGAACAATAGCCGGAGGACCCGGCGGAGCACGTGGAGGATGATAAGACTGTGGAGGAGCACCCCTCCTGGCCTAAGGGAAATCTCTAATAACGTGACGAGTTTCACCACACTCAAAGCAACCCCTCGGAGGACGCTGTAGGTGAGACTAAATAGGAGCTGTCCTGCTGGGCTTGCCGGAAATAGCACCTCGAACTGGAGGCACACTGATACTGGTGGTGCATAATAGAACTCTTGAGGTCTAGGAGGAGCTGGAATACCGTTGGCTGTTGGAAGGGCTGAATGAATAGGGCGACCCACAAAACCCCTATCGTGACATGCTGCTGGTGCATGAGCTCCTGAAAAATGTCCAGTCTCTCGAGACCTCTTGGCCTCCCTTTCCTCTCTGTCCCGGCGTACATGACCTCTACTCTCCTAGCAATACTCACTGCCTGCTAGTAAGTGATATCCATCTCCAACTCTCTGTCCATACTAGTCCGAATACTAGGATGGAGTCCCTCAATGAAGCGGTGAACCCACTCTCTGACTGTGGCAACCAAGGTTGGTGCATGCCGAGCTAACTCATTGAAACAGACTGCATACTCCGACACAGTCATAGTACCCTGGCGCAACTGCTCGAACTTCGCGCGCCAAGTATCCCTGAGGCTCTGAGGGACATACTCTCACAAAAACATCTCTAAAAACTGAGTCCAAGTGAGTGAGGCTTCCTCGTCCGGACTACTCAGCTCATAGGCCCGCCACCACTGCTATGCCACTCCCCTCAGTTGGAAAGCGGTGAAAGAAACCCCACTGGTCTCCACAATGCCCATAGTGCGGAGAATACGATGATACTCCTCAAGAAATCCCAGAGCGTCATCTGAAAGTAGGTGGGTGGTACTTCTTGTACCTCTCGAGTCTGAAATGCTCGGCCTCAAAAGCCGCTGCCCTAGCATCATGCTGAACTGGAGCCGCTAGGTTCATAGGACTATACTTCGTGGCCTGATCAACCTGGCCCTTCTTCTCAGGAGTGCGGGCTGCGGGAGTCTTGTGCCCCTCCTCCGTCCTGAGATGTAGCGGGAGCTATTGAAAATTGTCCAGCCTGTGCTAGAGTACTGAACATGCTCATGAACTGAGTGAAAGTCTCCTGCAAGACTAGAGAAGCAATAGGGACCTCCTGTGCCGTCTCTCCAGCTGGGGCTGCCATAGGCTCCTCTGTCGCTGCTCTCGCCGGTGCTCGAGCTGCACCTCGCGGTCGTCCTCTATTCTAGCCCTGGCCTCTGGCGGCTCTAGCAGGAGGCTCGGGTGACTGGTCGTCGGTCCTCCCAGTACTGGTCCTCACCATCTGTGGCAAAGAATATAATATAATTTTAGAATTTTTTTGATGTCAATAACTCACACAAAAAGGAAATCAAAGAAATATGATTGTTCTTAGCAGTTACATAGCCTCCCGAAGAAAGATACGGACGTCTCCGCACCAATCCGCGAGACTCTAATAAACCGGCTTATGACTTGTGGCTCCTATGAACCTAGGCTATGACACCAACTTGTCACGACCCGATTTCCCTCCGAAGGCATCGTGACGGCACCTAGTCTCTACGACTAGGTAAGCCTAATTGTGGAAACACATATAAAAAAGAAGTAATAAAATAAAGACGAAATAAGTGGGTCAACAATGAAACATCTCCACTTGGCGCATACAAAATAAAGCTTTCCAAAAACCCGGAATATCACTTTAGTCACAAGCTCTGTCTCAAAATAGCTCTATACAACGTAAGGAAATTTACATGAAAATCTATTTAAGTCTGGAGTGGAAGGTGACTCGAAGGACTCTGCGGACGCGGCAGAATTACCTTTCGGTCTCCTAGAAGCTGCTGCTCGGACCCCTAGCGACGAAACTAAGCTCTAGTATCTGGATCTGTACACAAAAACACATGTGCAGGAAAGGGCATGAGTACACCACAAATTGTTACCCAGTAAGTCCCAAGCTTAACCCAGTCGAGTAATGACGAGGTCAGGTTAAGGCTCTACTGAATTTTTATAGTAAAACAATATAAAATGTGAACAGAGAGATATAAATAGCTACGGCAAATCAGTAGGAACAATGAGCTAAAAGAAAATAATAAAAGGGATCCCTCGCCTCAGCACATCATATATCATAGTAACAAGTATGCAATGCAGTACAGGGGGAAAGCTCCCAGAATCTCGTCTGTAGTCCCAACTTAAATGTGCAATGCAATACAGGGGGAGAGCTCCCAGAATCTCGTCTGTAGTCCCAATTTAAATATGCTATGCAGTACAGGGGAAAGCTCCCGGAATCTCGTCTGTAGTCCCAATTTAAATATGCAACGAAGTACAGGGGGAAAACTCCCGGAATCTCGTCCGTAGTCCAATTTAAATATGCAATGCAGTACAAATACCGAATACAATTTTTATTTAAAACAGTTCAGGCGAAATCATAGGCAAAAATACGGATAAAACTACCTAAACATGGTACACATAGTAATAACTAGGGAAAATCCAAGTAAAACAGGTAGGCATGCTAATTCCTAATCTAAACTACACAGTCGATACATGAATCAGTGAAATAGGAGTGAAATGATTTAAGTCATGGAGGGAAAATGGAGTTTTAGCAACAATGGCCCGTGTACATGTCACGCCCCAAAACCGAGGGACGAGACCGGCGCCTAACCGGGTGATCCCGGTCAAGCGGACCTGGATTGCCTTTCCTGCCCAACGCGTTACCCCGTGTTTACAATATACCTTATTCCACATGAATTAGCAATTTAGAGTTTAAACATGAATCTACTACTTGAGTTCATTTCATCCTTTCTCATTTCAACATTTGATAATCACAAAACATACAATAATTCCGATTCGGACCACGATTACTAGTAAACACATTTACTGCCCAAAATACATATATGTAAAACCCACACCATGTCTACGGAGCCTCTAAGAGTACTAAGGGTTTACACAATACTTGCTGGCAACAAGGCCCCGGCTATACCTTAAAAGACATAACATATACAAAAGAGGTGATATAGACTACACACGGCCCCGAGAGGAAGTGGGGCTCATCGGATCTGCTGAAGGTATGAATGAGAAACACCATTATCGGCGGTCTGAGCTACCATTGAATAGTACTAGCATGCATGAACAATTATGCATGAAAGTTACAAATGGAGATTCCACAGTTACTCATTTAAATTATTCATCTGTTGCGGGGCGCAACCCGATCCCACCGTACAATCACAGTTCACCCTTATTACCTCTCCACCCTTATTACTTCGTGTTGCGGCGTGCAACCCGATCCCACCTTACAATCACATTTCACAGCAACAACCACCAACAATAATATCATAAGAATCTTCATCATGAAGAACATAAGTTCATATCAACCAATAATTATGTGAAATCAAGGCACAATGATCTTTACCAATCAGTAATTCATATATGGTGTTGCCACAATCATTTAACTCAATAAAATCAGCCCATATTTACTTTCATCATTTGCTACACAGCCTTTAGTTACTCATTCGTAACAACCAGGTAACCATATAAAATCAAGGCCACAGAAATCTTTATCAAACAGTGAGTCATATACGGTATGACATCAACACATAGTTCAATTAGTTTATCCCCGTTTCCTTTCCATTATTTACTACACAACATTTAGCACTTAGATACATTCAACACTTTTTTTCATTATCACTTCTTTCGTTTGGCAACACATCCTCTCATACCGATGTATTCAACATTTAACGAGCTTCACACATGATAGAATAAGCACAAGAATCACCTTTCTGCAAGTTCATATAACATGATAATAGACTAACGAATTCAAGGAACGAAGTCTTACACCTCGAAACAACAGGTAAATCAAATCACATATGCTCAAGCAAGAATTTCATACCGAGTGCTCGGACACCAACAAGATGACTCGACAAGGATTAAAGTTAGCCATACATAACTTGAATCAAAATTCCCCTTTAATTTTCTACCATAATTCACCGGACCTTCTAGCACCTTTAATCTAGTTCACAATGTGGCATAATTGAACTTAGAATTAGGAATAATGATCATGTCTGGAACTCACTTGAGCATTCTATCAAACACTAGGTGTTTCTTTAGATTAAATGGCCTCTTTTTAGTGAAAGATTACTCTAACCCATTTCCTTTTACTAGATTATGACTAGTTGGTTACATGCATGCAAGACTTCTACCCCCATCTTCATGAACTCACCTAACCATGTTTCATTTTAACAAAAATCTGGAAATTTAGGTTGATGGGGTAGAAGCTTACCTCTTGGAGTGAAGTAATTAGTATTCTACTTGATCAATTCCAGGCCTGAGTAGTGATGGAGGAACAAATTTGATGAAGTTGGAACTCTCTCTCTCTCTAGAACCCACTCTCTCTCCTCTCTAATTTATCAGAAAATGAGCTTAAAATGAAAGGGGTATGTTTTTTAATGAACTGGGGGTCGAGTATAAAATTAGGATTTTACAGTCCTGAAGCAGAAATGCGGTCAGGAATGCACGGTCCGCATTCATGTCCCATAATTGGCCCTCAAATGGGCCAAAAAGAAAAGTAGACTGCTAGGTATGCGACCACTATGCGGTCCGCATACTTGTTATGCGATCACATAGTGCGTCACATAACTCCCTCCGCAAAATTCAAGGTGCAAGAATGCGATAACTATGCAGCCCGCATTCGTGAAATGCGATCGCATTCTAGGCCGCATAGCTGTTCTCAAAATGGACAGCAAACTCTCCAAGTATGCGATCCGCATCGCAAATCTGGAAAATTATATCTTTTAAGTCCCGGGGTACTTTTTACTCAAAAAGGGTCCGTTTAAGAATTTCTACAGTTATAACAACACGGGGACCTATTTGGGCATTATTTTTAGCCATAAAATTTTACATTTCTTTACATTCTCCCCCACTTAAAATCATTCATCCTCGAATGAGGATCGGGGAATCACTAGAGTAGGAAAAACACAAAATAAGCCAACCCTCAAATTTTTACTAACTCTGATATTTCTTGAAAATTTTGCCAGAGTTCCCTTTGTAATTAGGCCTATCTACCTGTCAGAGAGCCCCCGAAACACATGTTTAACCAATTCCACACATTACCAATTACTCCATCAACTTGCACATAATCCGGTCATTTCAACAAGCTATATATAATTCAATTACTCCCACAAGCCTAACATAGTTCGGTTAATTCCACAAATTTGCACATAATTAAACTATTACAATGGGTTGCACATAATTCAGCTATTTCAATGAGTTGCACATAATCCAACAAATCACAACAACATATACATTTATGGAACAAAGTTTGAGAAGTCACAATAGTAGGGTAACTAGGGGAGTGGAGTGGAGTGTTCTTGCACACAATTAAACACAATATGTAATTGCTTAGGAATGACAACTTTCAAAACCACTACCAGACTTATTCAAACAAGTGGGGATATTTCTCTTCCATTTCATTTTCCGCTTCCCATGTGGCTTCTTCGACTTGTTGACTCCGCCATAATACTTTAACAAAAGCAGTCTATTTGTTCCTCAATCTATGGACTTGCCTATCAAGAATAGCAACTGGAACCTCTTCATATGAAAATCCTTCATTAATTTCAACCGTCTCAACCATCACAATGGCGGATGGATCCCTAATCACCTTCTTCAACATGGACACATGAAACACTGGGTGCACTAATGACATCTCAGGGGGAAATTCCAGCCTATAAGCCACATGTCATATCCTTTGAGCGATCCGGTACGACCCGACATACCTAGGGCTCAATTTTCCTTTCTTCCCAAACCGCATCACTCCTTTCATGGGAGACACCTTCAAGAATACCCAGTAATCTACTTGAAACTCCAAATCTCTTCGACGAACGTCCGCATAGGATTTCTGTGACTATGAGTAGTCTTCATTCTTTCCAGAATGACTTTAACTTTTTCCATAACTTGGTGCACAAGATCCGGTCCTAGCAGTTCCGCCTCACCAACCTTGAACCATCCAATCAAAGACCTACACCTCCTTCTGTAAAATCCTCAAATGGGGCCATCTGAATACTAGTATGGAAACTGTTATTATAAGAAAATTCTATAAGCGACAAATGATCATCCCAGCTACCCTTGAAATCTAATACACAAGCTTGTAACATATCTTCAAGCGTCTGAATGGTCCGCTCTGCCTGCCCATCAGTCTGTGGGTGGAATGATGTGCTGAGATTTACCTGCGTACCCAAACCTTGCTGAAATTTCTTCCAAAAGTTAGCTGTGAACTGGGCCCCTCAATCCGAGATAATAGATACGGGAGTGCCATGGAGTCTGACTATTTCCTTGATATACAACTGAGCGTACTGCTCCGCATTATCGGTGGACTTGACTGGAAAGAAGTGAGCTGATTTCGTGAGTCGAGCCACTATCACCCAAATTGAGTCGAACTTGCGCTGAGTGCGGGGTAGCCCTACCACAAAGTCCATATTGATCATCTCCCATTTCCACATTGGTATTTCCATAAGTTGCGTCAACCCACCGGACATCTGATGCTCAGACTTCACTTGCTGACAATTCGGACACCTAGCCACAGAGGCCGCCACACCCCTCTTCATACCATTCCACCAATAAATCTCTTTGAGATCATGATACATCTTCGTAGAACCTGGATTTACTGAATACCTGGAATTGTGAGCCTCTACCATTACCCTTTCCCGAAGATCATCCACATCCGGAACACATAGCTTCCCTTGGCACCGCAAAACACCATCATCATTGCCGAGTGAAAATGCTGTAGTCTTATGATTCAGAATTTCCTCTCTCAACTGTACCAATGCTGGATCTCTGAATTGCTTTTCCTTGATTTCCGTTACAAGTGAAGATTCTGCTCCATTACGCACCATGACATCCCCTTCGTCTGAGGTCGAAAGACAGACCCCCAGACTAGCCAACTGATAAACCTCCCGAGCCAAAAGCCTCTTACCTGCTTCCAAGTGTGACAAGCTACCCATGGATTTCCGACTAAGAGCGTGGCTACCACATTCGCCTTTCTTGGATAGTACAAAATATTGATATCATAATCCTTGAGCAATTCTAACCACATCTACTTCCTTAAGTTCAACTCCTTTTGTTTGAATAAATATTGAAGACTCTTGTGGTCTGTGAACACGTCCACATGGACCCCCGTAAAGATAATGCCACCAGATCTTTAATGCAAACACCACCGCCGCGAGCTCCAAATCATGCGTCGGATAATTCTTTTCGTGATTCTTGAGCTGCCTAGAAGCATATGCTATTACCTTACCACATTTCATCAATACACTCCCCAAACAAAACCTTGAAGCATCACAATACACCACAAACCCTTCCAAACCTTGTGGCAAGGTCAACACCGGCGTCGTAGTCAATCTCAATTTAAATTCCTGAAAAATCTTTTCACAAGCATCGGACCACTGGAACTTAACCGCCTTATGCATCAGCTTAGTTAGTGGGGAGGCGAGGGTAGAGAATCCCTCCACAAATCTTCCATAATACCTAGCTATACCCAAGAAACTGCGAATCTCTGTCGGGGTCGTTGGCCTAGGCCAATCCTTTACTGCTACAATCTTTTGGGGATCAACCTGAATCCCTTGTCTGGAAACAACATGGCCCAAAAAGGCGACATATTCTAGCCAAAATTCACATTTTGAAAATTTTGCATACAACTGGTGCTGATGAAGAGTCTTCAGAACTGCCCTGAGGTGAGTAGCATGATCTTTCGGACTTCGCGAATAAACAAGGATATCGTCAATGAAGACAATCACAAAGGAGTCAAGAAACGGTTTGAAAACCCGATTCATAAGATCCATAATAGTGGTTGGGGTGTTGGTTAGCCCAAAAGACATTACCAGAAATTCGAAGTGCCCATATCGAGTTCTGAAGGCAGTCTTAGGAATATCCTGCTCCCTTTAACTGGTGATACCCGGACCGCAAATCAATATTTAAGAAGCACTTGGCACCTTGCAGCTGGTTGAACAAATCATCTATCCGAGGCAATGGGTATTTGTTTTTGATGGTGACCTTGTTGAGCTGCCGATAATCAATACACATCCGAAGCAATTTGTCTTTCTTTCTGACAAAAAGAACCAGTGCGCCCCAAGGCGACACACTTGGCCGTTGATGTGAGACTAAATTGCATAGTTTAACATGTGATATACCTTACATTTTATGCGCATTAA
>ML389063.1:0-17586 GCA_005239525.1 Nicotiana knightiana
TTACAAGCCGTACCCCTATTTTGTTCTTAAAATGAGATTTTTGCACCTTTTCCTCCTAAGGCAATTAGTCGCTAAATGAAGTAAGGTGAGATATAGGGGAGTAACTTTTGCGTGGAGCCATGTAAGGGCCTGTTGGTGCACTAAAAATTGTATTCAAAAGTCACTGGCCATTGAATCTTCATGTAAGTGTGCATAAAGAAAAAAATGATAGAAAAAGTATGTACAAAAATATACACACCTCAAAAATTTCTATTAATGTGTACCAGTGAAAATAGAGAAGTGCTTAATTAAAGAAAAAAGGCTATGTTGAATATGAATTGGTTGAGAAGAATATGTGTTAAATTGTGAATGTAGTGTATTAAAGTGCTTAGGAGGGATAGTCACTATTCCTAAATATATCCTACCCGTCCCTTAGCCTANGCAAAAGTCGTAATTGATCCTAGACTTAGCTGAATTAGTGGAGATCTACACTATGGGCGAGCTTATGGTACGACCACGGGATGCATATGAATTCTTTGTGAGAGTGAGGGCATTTGTTCAATTGTGTGATGTCCTTAATTTATGTTCAAGAGCATATTTGAATGTGAGGACTATTTATATTCACTCTTTTGCTTGTTGGTGAGGGCACATGGTCTCATGAACGATTGGTAATGTTGTAAACTTTCTTGTTGGGTAGGTGCGTGAATTGAGAGGGCTTAGTGGTTGCAAGTCGATTCTTGAGGTTTGGTGGTTGCGATTAGGTTGTTGGTATGATTGATTAAATTGTTATACTTGGGCATGTTTAAAGAAGGGAAAGAATGTGAAATTTTGTATGTTCATGCTTGATTGTCGGTATCGATCATAGTTAAGGGGTTGTGTGTGATTGAAAAGAAAAATACTCCTTGATTAATGAAATGTGTACGTGTTGAAGGATATTGCTCGAGGACGAGCAAGAGTCTAAGTGTGGGGTGTTGATGCGTGGCTAGAATTCATGATTTTAAGCATTATATACCTTGCATTTTATGTGCTTTAATGATAAAATACACGTCGTATGTGCCTAATGGGGTTTATTTTATGTGTAGGTGAATTGGAAATGGAAACGGGGCTAAACGGATGCAAATACGTCGAAAAATACGCGAAAGGGGACACCCGGGCGATAGCCGGGCGACAGAGCCAAACAGCCTGACCCAGCCTGGCCTTAGCCAGGCGTTAGAGCCCAAACGCCAGGGGCTGCCTGGCGTTAGCCAGGCGTTAGAGCCCAAACGCCAGGGGGTGCCTGGCCTTAGCCAGGCGTTAGAGCCCAAACGCCAGGGGCTGTCGGGCGTTAGCCAGGCGTTTGGGCTGAAACGCCAGGGTCCCTAGTCGGCCAGAAACCGAGTTTTGACGGGTTTTAAGTGTTTCCAAGTTGGAATAGAAGTCTTTTACACGTTTAGGGTTCATCCTAAACATATAAATAGACCCAAAAACATAACATTGAGGGGGATTTTTTGAAGGTGGAGATAGGATTGATCATTGAAGAGGATTCTACTTAGTTTTTCTTCTCTTATCTTCTTTTAGTTTCATAGTTTATTAGTTCTGGAGTTTTGGGTGCTACATGAACGTTGTAGTTGAAGCTTGAATTATTCTTATTGTTTTATCTTAATTGGTTTGTTTATTCAATCTTGCGCTTAATTATTTAATTGCTTGATCACCAATTGAATACTATCTACGAATCTAGGGTTGAACTCGGGAGAGGGAATTCTAGATTGCATATAAGATTGGGTAGAGCAAGATCTTAACCCTTCAGGGGAGCGGATTTGCGGTTAGGATAGGAATATACCTAATCGCCTTGCTTGGTTATTATACGGGAATTATTAATGCGTTCTTGTTAATCCTGATTCCATAGGAATATAGGCGTTAGGTTAGCTTGAATAGGCGAGTTGTACTTCGGGAGAAGGCTGCGAGCAATATTAACCTCATCAATCAATAAACCTGATTCGAAGATTTAGGTCGAAAACTCAACGTGATTGTTTGCAACCCATAACTCTAGAATATCAAATTACATTGAATTCGTCTTTAAGTTAGTTGTTTCTTTAATCTCTTAATTTACTATTTTAGATTAATTTTAGTAAAATATTTGTTTGAGTTTAGTTTAGTTGATAGTTAATCACAAGTCCCTGTGGGAACGATATCTGGACTTAAGATCCTATATTACTTGTCGACCACGTACACTTGCGTGTGCATTGGGAAATCAACCAACAGGAATCCCAACTTGATGTGTAAGTCTCACTGGACGCACGGGCACATGACCTAGGATTGCAGACAATTAAGAAAGAGGAGGTAGCCCCATTATTCAACGAGGGGCATCTTCAGGAATTTATCAGCGATAGAGCCAAAAACCATATTAGGGAAAGAGATGCCAAATGGAAGAATGAACTAGAGGAGCGTCAACATTATATCCATATGATCATCGGAGGAGTCGACCTTCCGCAGGGACCCGTGTTCAAACGCACTAAAGTGTCAATTACAAGGGAGAAGCGGGCTCGAGACTACGTGCCCGAAGGCACCCTTACATTCAATGAAGAAGAAATTGAAGGCCTCTCTCATCCGCACAATGATGCACTGGTAATATCTATTCCGTTAAATAAATTTCAATTTAAACATATTCTTGTGGATCCAGGTAGCTCGGTGAACATAATCAGGTTGAGGGTCGTAGAGCAGCTCAGGCTGCTGGATCAAATCATACTTGCATCTCGAGTCTTGAATGGCTTCAACATCGTAAGCGAAATGACAAAGGGAGAAATAATCCTCCCAGTGAACGTGGTCGGGACTATACAGGACACTAAATTTCATGTCAGCAAAGGTGAAATGAGGTACAATGCATTGCGTGGGAGGCCATGGATCCATAGCATGAGGGCAGTACCATCGGCCCTCCAACAAATGATGAAGTTTCTGACAAAAGGTGGTGTGAAGATAGTGTACGGGGAGTAACGTGCAGTATAGGAGATGTTTGCAATTCACGATTTGACACCAGCATCGACACCCTCTACCTCGAAAATTCGAACATCAAAAATAAGCCGACAGTCAAATAACAATCACAGTCCATATCCTCGATTGAATCCGAGGTACAGGTAGCCGAGGATGAGGCAGAAGACTTCCTAACCCCTTGAGCTTTTATCTCCTCCGAGGTGTCGGACACAATGAAGTCCACGATCAAGAAACTAGAGCAGGTGATATTGATTGAGCATCTACCGGAACGGAAGGTATACCTAGGAACGAGTTTAACCCCCGAACTCTGGAAAGAAGTCATTCAATTCCTTATCGATAACATAGATTGTTTTGCTTGGTCCCATTTAGATATAATAGGGACCAATCGGAGAGAACCACCCATCGGCTAAGTCTCGACCCCAGGTTCAAACCGGTAAAGCAAAAGAGAAAACCCAAGTCCGAGGTGAAGCACGCATTCATAAAGGACGAGGTAACTAAACTTCTCAAAATAGGGTCCATTAGGGAAGTAAAATACCCGAGTGACTAGCCAATGTAGTGGTACTCCCCAAAAAGGGAAACAAACTTAGAATGTGTGTAGATAACAAAGATTTGAACAAGGCCTGCCCCAAAGACTCTTTCCCATTGCCTAACATCGATCGTGTGATCGACGCCACAGCTGGCCATAAGATCCTAACCTTTCTCGATGCCTACTCCATGTACAGTCATATTCAAATGAACCCAGAAGGACCAGGAAAAAACTTCGTTTATTACGAAATCTGGAACATATTGTTACAACGTAATGCTCTTCGGGCTAAATAATGCAGGGGCTACATGCCAACGCCTAGTTAATAAGATGTTTGAACAGCAGATATGCAATCTATGGAAGTTTGTATTGATGACATGCTAGTTAAGTCCCTGCGCGCAGAAGACCATTTGACTAATTTGCACGAAACTTTCGAGATCTTAAGAAAGTACAACATGAAGCTCAACCTCGAGAAATATGCCTTCAGGGTTGGCTCGGGCAAGTTCTTGTGTTTCATGGTATCGAACAGGGGGTCGAAATCAACCCTGACAACATTAAATCCATCGAAGAAATCACCGTCGTGGCCAGTGTGAAGGTGGTACAACGGCTAACCAGGCGGATAGCTACTCTATGATGATTTATCTCGAGGTCATCGGATCAGAGCCACCAATTCTTCTCCCTACCCAAAATTAAGAATGACTTCGTATGGACTCCGGAATGTCAGCAAGCGTTGGAGGAGTTAAAGCGGTACTGTCGAGCCCGCCCGTACTTCACACTCCGAATAAAGACGAAAACTTTACTTAAACTTCGCTGTGTCCGTGGTAGCGGTAAGCGGCGTGCTGGTTTGACAATAATGTACACAATTCTTGTTTATTATTTCAGTCGAACCTTAGGAGATGTTAAAACCAGGTATCCACATTTAGAAAAGTTAGCACTTGCATTAATAAGCGCATCTAGAAAATTGAAGCCATATTTCCAATGTCATCCCATATGTTTGTTAACTACATACCCACTTCGAACTGTTTTGCACAAGCCCGAGTTATCCGTCCGATTGGCCAAATGGGCTATCGAGCTCATTGGGTATGATATTGAATATCAACCCCGAACGACTATCAAGTCTCAAATTCTAGCAGACTTCGTGGCTGATTTTACTCCTACCCTCGTACCCGAAGTAGAGAAGGAACTAATACTAAACTCAGGTACATCATCGCGTGTATGGACCCTTTTCACAGATGATGCCTTATATATGAAGGGGTCCGGGCTCGACATTGTTTTAAGACCACCTACAGGTAGCACTATCCGACAATCTGTCAAAACCTCTAGATTAACTAACAATGAGGCCGAGTATGAGGCCATGATTGTCGGTCTCGAATTAGCCAAAAGCCTAGGAGCGGAAGTCATCGAGGAAAAATGTGACTCTTTTTGTGGTAAACCAAGTAAACAAAAGCTTCAAAGTTCAAGACGATAGAATGCAAAGATATTTGGACAAACTGCAAGTAACATTGCACCGCTTTAGAGAGTAGACGGTGGACCATATACCTCGAGAGAAATACAGTGAGGCCGATGCACTTGCTAATTTGGGATCCTGGGTTGAAGAAGATGATATCGTCCCGGGGACTGTTGTTCAATTATTGAGGTCTTTGTTTTAAGAGGGTCATGCCGAGATAAATGCTACAAGCCTGACTTGGGATTGGAGGAATAAGTACATCGATTATTTGGAAAACTCTCATCGAACCATAAAGAATCGAGGGCCCTACAAACCAAGGCTGCTACGTTTTCATTAGATGGAGACGGAACATTGTATAGGAGGACCTTCGACAGACCACTGGAAGAATGCTTAGGGCCAGGAGGAACTGATTATGTGTTGCGAGAAATCCACAAAGGCACTTGTGGCAACCACTCTGATGCTGACTCTTTAGTTCGAAAAGTAATTAGAGCTGGATATTACTGGGAAAGCATGGAGAGAGATACAAAGGAGTTCGTTTGAAAGTGTGAGAAATGCCAAAGGTTTGCACCTATGATCCATCAGCCCGGCCAACAACTTCATTCGGTCCTATCCCCGTGGCCATTCATGAAATGGGGGATGGACATTGTTGGCCCCTTACCAACTGCACCAGGTAAAGCTAAGTTCATTCTGTTTATGGCTGGCTACTTTTCAAAGTAGGTAGAAGCGCAGTCCTTCGAGAAAGTAAGAGAAAAAGAAGTCATAGATTTCATATGGGACCACATCGTATGTCGGTTCGGGATACCCGCTGAAATAGTATGCGACAATAGGAAGCAATTTATTGTCAGCAAAGTGACAAAGTTTCTCGAAGATCACAAGATAAAAAGAATTTTATCAACTCCGTATCACCCAAGCGCAAATGGCCATGCCGAGTCCACCAACAAAACTTTTATCTAAAACTTGAAGAAAAGGTTGAATGATGCTAAAGAGGAATGGAGAGAAGTGTTGCCCGAGTTAATGTGGGCATATCGAATGACGTTGAAATCGAGCATAGGGGAAACTCTTTTCTCTTTGGTATACGGGTCTGGAGCATTGATTCCGGTCGAGGTCGGGGAGCCCAGCATCAAGTTTCAGTATACCACCGAGGATTCAAATCATGAGGATATGAATACTAGCCTCGAGCTATTACATGAAACATGAGATGTAGCACTTGTTCGGATGGCCGCGCAGAAGCAAAAGATCGAGAGATAATACAATAGAAGGACCAACCTTCGACACTTCGGAATTGTGGATTTAATTCTACGGAAAGTCACCCTCAATATTCGAGACCCAAATGAAGGGATATTGGGCCCGAATTGGGAAGGACTGTACCGAATACTCGGAGTAGTCGGCAAAGGATCTTACAAACTTAGCACGATGGAAGGTAAACAACTGCCGAACAATTGGAACACATCATTACTCAAACGATACTATTGCTAAGGTATGAATGTATTTTTTTTCTTGTCCGTTTGAATTTGAAACTAACTCATTGCAGGTGTTCGATCGTAGCTATCGAAGACACGTTTTTACACGAAGGCCGTAGGTTTTAAAGCATGCGTTTCACTCTTTTTCCCTAGATCCGATTTTGTCCCAAATGGGTTTTACTGGCGAGGTTTTTAACGAGGCAACAACTATATGCTACCTAAGGAGAACTCATCAGTATCCAAGCCTTCTTTTCAATCAACCTCGAATACTGGGGGGCATCATCGTCGGAGGTCATATTTATGAGGAAAATATTTCATGCCTGAGAGGGCCTCAATAGGAGAACTTTGTAATGGGCCAAACAGTAAGATGAACCGTGTCCATATAGAATAATCGAGCCGCGACGGCAAAACATGTACGCATGTATCAATTATTCAAAGAAGCATTCCTTCAATACCAAAACACTTTGCGTCTCAAAGAAGTCTACTATTATACGAGCTCTACACTTACAATTCTACGAGAAACGGTCCAAGGGCCAAAACGCAAATACATCATGAATACTCAAGTACTATCGTCGACAGTCAACACATCCCAGTCATTAAAAACTAGAACTCATAAGACCTTAAAGAGGCATCCCCTCGATGTAAAGGCCAAGTCCATGATACTCGGGGACTAACCTTTCGAACAAGTTTGAAAGGTTATCGGGAAACAATTCCAAGAGACATACCCGAAGGCTACGGCCATATTAAATACTACGACCAAATAAAAAGGCTACGACCGAAATAATGCGGCTCGGAGACGTCCGACTTCCATTATAAATTAAAGGCCTTCAAACACTTAAAAAAACCCGGTTAGATCAGGCTACCCTCGGAAACGTGGTTCGAGACATTGCTCTCACTCAACCTGGACTCAAGAGTCCCACAATCCCAAGTTCGCGTCAAATAAACTTAAGCTTAGCTCGAGGATTAACAAAAATCTTAAGAGGTATTCTATCATAAGTTCGAAGAACGCCCATTGACCACTAAAAACCTAAGGATATTTACAAATTAGAGATGAAGCAAAGGAATTATTTATATTTATAAAATATATTTACAAAGGATATTTACAATACCTACGAGGGGCACATAAACAGAAACAAAAAACAACCTAATCTATTTCGGGGCCACATCCTTGGGAGCCACATCCTAGGGCTTTTTCAATATCAGCTGAGAGGTCAAAGTCTCGAGCGTGCACCACATCGAGAGTTTCTCTCCGGGACTATCACCTGGCATAGTCAAGAGGACATGATAACTCAGCCTCAGCCGCAATGGAGATCTCATGAGCTCGAATGTTAGCAGCTTTGGCGTCAGCTTGGTACGAGGACACAAATGCCTCTACCACAGATTTGGCCTTCACACGCTCGGCGATTGAGTTAGCTTCGAGCTCCTTGACTTTGCGGCTCCAAGACGAGTTTTCCTCCTTTGCATTTATGAGTTGGCACTCGATTGAAGTAAGCTGTTCACGAAGCGAATCTTTCTCAGAGGAGAGACAGTCCATGTGTTGTTTCCACCCTAGGGTCTCGGCCTCTTTCATCTTGAGTTCTTCTGGAAGCTGCTCCACCAGGTCGCCCTTCTGCTGGACCTGAAAAGTTGAAGTGTTAGTCACCTAATCGGATAAAAGCATAACAAATACTCAAGGGTTGTATTACCTTTTCAATACGCTTGGTTTGTTCTTGATGATACTTTGCCAACTCGACTCAGAGATCCCTGACCTCCTATTTTTTCTGTACATAAAGCTTCTTAAGGCCATCCCTATCTTCCACCAACTTCTTAATTTCAGCTTCACATTGGGCTAGCTCGGTCCGACATTTGGAAAATTCTTGTCGGTGAAGCGATAAGGCCTTTACCCAAAGAAAAGGAGTTAAACTTAGAAAGATGAGAATTAAACTCGAGCATAATTATGTAGGCAAAAACTTACTTGTTTAAGAAACCTTTGGGCCTCATAAAAAATAAACGAGGCATAAGGATCGGGACCATCCTCAATCCACGCAAGGAACTCCCAAAAAATGTCACTCCCTTCATGGTTCATTCCCACATCAGGAGTCCTCATGTCCTGGGCAACTCAGAATTGACCTTCGGAGAACACCGGGCCCGGTGGCGAATCATCTACATTGATTACCTCGGGTGATTAACTTGGGATATTATCCTGTCTGTGAAGGGCCTCAGAATTAGGCTCTTCGAGCTCATCCACCAAGTGTCCTCTAGGACGAGGCGCACTTTTTCCACCTAATGGCTCGGGGACTTTGCTCGAGCTCCCCTCCGAAATTTCTTCAGTTCGAGATTGAACCGCATCTTCCACCATAGGCTCAATGGCCTTCGAAGCGTCAGTGCTTCCTCTTTTCCGAGCTACCAACAGGCATCCATCATCTTCTCCCTATTCACCGTCTCTCTTTTCGTCCTCAGCACGAAGACGTTGGGCCTTTTATGGAGATAGGTCCACGATATCGGCCTTAGGCTTTCAAAGCTTTCTTTTCTTTGGCTTCGGGAAACTTGCGGGCGACCCCCTCTTCCATTTCTTTTACTTAGCAAGCTTTAGGATTTCTTCTTCACCGGAAGGGGCGGCTGCATAACAACGATGTCTCCGAGGCCTGTATAAATATAAAAGTAAGTATTTCACTAAGGAACACAAATTTCCAAACAATAGAACTCACTATGATTTTTGGCTTCCATCGACCTTTGGCCAAATCACGCCAGCTGCATTCGCCATATGAAGAAGTAGAGGCCTGTAGCCGAACCCAACCTGGGAGGTCCGGAACCGCACCAGGAAACCAAGCAACAACTGCATCACTATAAAGAAATTAGATCAAGATAGGTATGGGATCGAGAAAGAGAAGGAAAAGTAGAATATTAGATCATAAATGATAAACCTGTACATATGTTTCATGTTCCATTCCTGGGGGAATGGCATCCTCTCAGCAGGAATCAGGTCGGAGGTCCTGATTCGGACAAATCGGCTCATCCATCCACGGTCCTTGTCCTCATCAGTGCTAGAGAAGAAAGATTTGAGTACCATTGTTGCAGTTTTATCAGGCCACCCAATAAAGGCGAGGGATGTATAGCCTGATCATATAGTCGAGGGTAAAAGGCATCCCCTCGACCTGGCCTGAAAAGCATCTGATCAGATTGACGATTCGCCAGAATGAGGTCACTTGGTATTGTTGGCAAAAATTGAGAATGACTAGGTCTATGGGACCCACAAAATCTACGGACCCAACGTGAACAGATAGGTGTACACGCTCAGGTACCCTGCTTTGTGGGTAGTAATATCCTCCTCAGAGGAAGGAATCACCACCTCATTGTCCTCCCAATGGCAATCCTTTCTCACCTGCTTGAGTTCGGCTTCGTTTATCAAATAGATGTACCGAGACATGGGTTCATATCGACCAGGGACTGAAGCGGGTTTATCAATTTTAAAATCGGAAATTATTTCGCAGGGCCCGGGAATACACTCCTCGATACGAGGTGGCACCACCGTTCTACCTCTGGCCGACCGAGATGATGAAGAAGCTTTATTTCTGAGGAACAGTTTCAGATATTTTAGGCATTGCGGTGTATAAATTCAAGAGATGAGAAGAAGTAGATGTTGTAGTAAGAGAAAATTGAGAAGAGGGTGAACTCAAAGAAGTTGAAGGAACTAAAGAGATTAGGAATGATTGGAGAAGTAAAATTTGAAAAAATTATGAAGTTGGCCTACTTATAGAGGGCTCTTAAGCGTTTTGGGGAAGCCAAATAGCCGACCATCAGCCGCCTCAAATAAATGACTTAGGGAACTATGCGGAAGCGACTTTTCAATCATTTCAGCCGCTGGCATCATGGTCTAGGCACCGGAGCATCGAAGATCAAATTGTTCCTTATCATTTTACTCTAAGAAACGCGGGGACTATCTGTATATGGTCAAAATCAGGTATGTCCGACTTCCAGGGCCCAAGGGATCGCCTTTAAGATCGAGTTCGGGATGGATCCAGTTCGGGATCGAGGGACCAAGATCCAGCTTAACGACAGAGTACGAGGCTCGAAGAATCAGGTGTTCGAGGACTATCGGAGCCCAATGTGACTGGCCTCGAGATAATGTCGTTATAAATTTGTAACAAAATGAGCAAGATTCTTTCCACGTCCCCAATATCATGGCGTAAATCCTGGAATAGATTTGTAAAAATTAGTGCAAATCCGTACTAGGTGCTTACACAGCTGTCCCAATAAGATTCTTTAATGTTTAAATAGAAATGTACCTTATTTAGGGTTCCCCAATCATTTGTAAAGAACATCTAATCATTTGGCAAAGAATATACTCTCTACTTTTCGTTCATTGTCCATCAGAATTGTCCTTTAGCTTTTGTTGTTCTTACTTTATTATTCTTGGTTCATCTCGAGGTCACTAAGCTCGAGATCGATACAGCTTAAGTAACACTGGTTTGACTCATTTATTTCCTTCGTTTATACTTTATACTTCTTGATTATCAATTGATATTGAATTATATCACATGTCTTTAAAACCACAAATTAAATTTAATTGTTACTCGTATTTTCGAGGTAAACAAATAGCAACCATCAAAGGATTTAGGATGGATATGATCCCTTTATCCTAACAAGAGATCATGAGTTTGAACTTTGAGAACAAAAATTTTTAGCCGACAATGTTTTATTTTCTTTACACGATATAAATTTGAATTAATCAGAATACTGATCCGAGTATTGAATATCAAATGAAAAACACATACAAAAAATGATAGAACATTAAACTTCTTTCTTGTTCTTTGTTATTTTTATTTTCACATTTTTTCTTTTTGATAAGTGCATCGGCTACCACGGACTAGGGCTGCTTATCGGGCAGATCACACAATTATTTACACTTAATAATTTGGCTTATCGGTTATCAGCTTTTAAATGTACTAAACTGCTAGCCACTCGATAAGATATCGGGCGGATTGGTATCAGTTTTGCTATTATCGAGCGGTTATCGGATGGTCTATCGGACTATTTAAATTTGCATTATAGAGGCCTATATTGGCAACATACTGATACAATTATATTTCTACACATACAGTGATTTGCACACATGCTGATACAATAGAGGGCAGCAAGTTATAACAACCTATTTTTCTTAAAAATCATTCAAAATTTAACTAACAATTCATTAGTCAATGTTATTAGACGTGATTTTATAGAAATAAATGCCTTGAATCTTGATCTAGAAAAAAATGGAAAGGAGAAAACATTGACGAGGCATTTATTTTGGCGGTAACATTTGTTAACGGGAATTGATACTCGATAGAAGATATATCATTGGATAATCCGTCCCCAAACCGATAATACGTTAACAATAAAATTTCAATTTGTTCCCCATCTGTTAAATAGATAACCCGATACCAATAAGCCATTAAGCCACTTTTGCGGCTCGATTTTCAATTTTGGTTCAGTTTTGAACACCCCTAGTAGGGACCAGCTGGTTACTTCATGAGTTATAGTTGGACCAGTTGGTTACTTCATGAGTTATAGTACCAAATTGGGATAAAGTAACATGGGGCCGGGGCCGAGGGTCTGAACAATAATCAATTTGAACTTAAGGTTGAAAAATCTCACGCATAATAATAAAAATACACGTTATAATTAATGAGAATTCATTGTATAGAAAATCACTTCTAAATATATTTAGTTATACCCTATCCCTTGCTTAAAGGTGAGTAAGTAAAAGAAGAATTAACTTAAACAACCACCTATCTAAATTGAAAATAATTGGTAAATATATAATATATGTATAATGTGTGTATTTTATGTATATCAACTAGATAAAGCAAACAATAAATTCCACTAGCTATTTATGTAAAGATCTAAAGAAAAAAGTGTTGCGACCCAAGCCAATGCCACGTATCTTTGGGCTTATGCCCGCACAGATTTATCCTTCGGGCTATGCCACCTCGAGCCCCAAAAGCGGGAGTACCATGTGAACTTGTGTCATGCCTTATAAAGCTCTGTACTTTCCTCTCCCATTCCGATGTGGAATTCGTCTAAGGTGACATGTGCACCCTTTCTTCAGAAGCTTTCCAGTCCAGCTTGATCCACCCTCATCAGCCTGCCCTCCGCCAAGGGTATCACATTCATCCCCCTTGTGACTCAGCGTCCTCGGAGGTTTTCCACCCCACCACCGTACTGAGGGAGATTCAGCTCTGAAATCATATTTGTCTTGATCCAAGCCCATGGCATGTAATGTCCGTTTTGGGCCCAGGCCCGCCCGAATTTGTCTTTCGAGCTACACCGCGTCAAGCCCAAAAATCACGCGTGAATTTTTGTCATGCTTTATAAAGCTTTTGACTTTCCTTTCCCATTTCAATACGGGATTCGCCTAAGGTGGTGTCTTTTTCATAAGCTTATCAGTCTTGCTTGATCCGCTCTCATAATTCTGCCCTTCGTCATGGGCATCACATTCATCCCCTTAGGACTCGGCGTCCTCGGAGGTTTGCCCCAGCACCGTACTCAGTGCCGGGATTTTCATTAAGGGAGTCAAATATAAGAAAACAAACTCACCAAGAAGTCAAGAGGTTTCATTATATAGTATATATACATATTTAAAAAAAAATTACCGAGCTATATAGTGTAATTTTCCAGCGAAGGGGTGTCATGTGCATGTGGCTCCGCCACTGACCGTACTGAAGGAGATTCAGATTGTCACCGACCCAATCCCATGGCACATAATGTCAGCTTTGGGTCCATGCCCGCCTGGCTACGCTACCTCAAGTCCAAAATGCGCGCGTGTGAACTTTTATCATGCCTTAAAAGTCTCTTGACTTTCCTCTCCCATTTCGATATGGGATTCGCCTAAGGTGACATGTGCACTCCTTCCTCAAAAAGATTGCCAATCTAGAAGCCTGCCAATTCCGCTTGATCCGTCCTCATCAGCCATCCCTTTGTCAAGGGCATCACAAAGTTACACTAATATTTGTATTACAATAAATGTGCTTACTGTCATATTTGTTATATTTAAGTATTTCAAAAAATGTTTGTAATATTTTTAGTGGTCGATAAATTTAGCAGACACGATACATGATTTGATTATACTTTTTTCACTTGTACACTTCAGCAATACTTATATACTTTTTTATTTTCATTTTTGTTTCTAGCACACATAATATATGCACAACAGTAATTAATGCACTATTTTAAGCTGTACAATATGCAAGAAAAAGTTCGTATAATAATTAAGGCATTATTAATTCCTTCATTACTAATTTCTACTTAAATTATGTCCCACCAAACCATCCCTTAGGTTATTCATCCAGTGTCTTAAAATTTCAGTTAGATATTTTTTAGCCCAAAAAAAGAAAAATCAGTTCATGTATATATTTTTTAGCCCAAAAAAAGAAAAATCAGTTCATGTAATAATTATTATACTCGTATCTCTAAGGCTACAAGTAAAACGCCAAAGGACAAAATAAGTACTCTAATATGGAAGCAAAATATTTCCTTTCCATAAATAATTATGGACCAAATTTTATAAGATCTCTTGAAACCTAGTTTATAATACTTGATCTCCTAGTTAAAAATTACTTTCCATATTATATATAGAGATATCAAAATCTAGTTGCATAGATTCTTAGCACGTTCTGTTTTAGGGTTATTACCAATTACCATGTCCCTTGCTACCAATGAGAGTGCTTAAATCCATTGCTTGTGAATGAGAAGCAAAAATCCCAGTCTACAAAAAGATTAAAAGTTCTTGGCATTGATAATAATCTTGTTTGTCTTCAAGTTCTTGGTTCCCTAAAAAATGTGGCTATACGGGTTAGTTTAAAGTATACAGTGATGTATGCAGGATTTTTGATCGAGCAATATTTGTCAGTCTGGTCTATATTGCCATAATTTATTTTGAATACTCGTTTGTATTTGGGTTGTTGGGTTTCTATACCGTTTTAACCGAGTGCCTTTCGAAAACTGCCTCTCTACGTAACCAGGGTCGGATCCAGTGCATTAGTTACGTTTCCCGTTGAACCTAGTAACTTTTGTCTAAATCCAGTATTTGTATTGAGTAATTCATTAAATATATAAAAATATTTAGCTTGGAACCCAGTCAGCAGATGCAGTTATTATTGTATATTAACTTGAAATTTTTGTAGAAACTCATAAGGTTAAAATTCTAAATTCGCCTATGTCTCTACCTTTGAGAGGTGACGATAAAGTTTATGTATACATTATCGTCCTCATACTCAATAGTCCATAATGTGGATGCTGATGATGTTGTTGTTGTTGGGATTCTATAAGGTTTTAATTCCTATTCAAAATTGAAGTCACTTTGCATTGTTTTTTAAGAGGTGTCGAATTATTCTATATATACATATTGTTTATTAAGTTTAATTTATACATGTATATTTAACTAATTCTTTTGACAAAATGGTGTTAGATGACACTCTTGAATTCAAGAGTCTCTACACCTAATTAGAAGACAAACTTTTTGAAGTTTTCGGAAACGAAGTAGAAAGATTAATCACAAGAAAAACATTATTTTATTTTTTTGAAAGTTGTAAGAGAATTTTGGAAACAAATAAAACCAAGTTGTTTGGGAAAGAGGGAAAGAAAAAAGGAAAAAAAGTTTGATTTTGACCGATAGTTATCAGTTCTCCTTTTTTTCTTTTCTTTTTAGTTTTATTAGTTGGTAAAATTTATGTTTACCTGTTTTTTTTTTTTCTTTAATCTTATTCTTAATTTGATGAAAATCAAAAAACATTATCAAGATTCCCTCTTGCATTACAAACTCCTAAAATCTAGTTCATCTCTAGCAATTTTTACCGCCCTAAACCTAAGGGGTAAGAATTTTTACACTACCAGAAAACTAAACTTAATTAGTATACAAAACATAAAACTAGAATTCTGGGCAATTTCATTAATTTACTAAGGAGCAAAATTGTGTTGAACAAAGAAAGCTTCGATATTGTCATAACTGATGTTGTTAGAGATGACATGGATTGTTTCAAGCTTTTGAAAGATATTGGCCTTGGGATCGATATTCCATTAATAAGTCAGTGTTCAAAAAAAAAGAAGAGAATATCCCCTTTTTTTTATTTTTTATTTTACTTCTTTATTATGAATTCGGAATCTCAAACCTTGCTTCCGCTTTGGGATGTGGTGGATTGGATACAATACGTTTATCTTTAAACAGAAGTTTCGGATTTGATCTTTGGATATGGAGAAACCCTATAAGCAGAGGCAACCTAGGATGAGAAGGTGGCGTGACACATGAGCGAACTGCTCAACCAGTATCCNTCAAACCTTGCTTCCGCTTTGTGTGGTGGATTGGATACAATACGTTTATCTTTAAACAGAAGTTTCGGGTTTGATCTTTGGATATGGAAAAACCCTATAAGCAGAGGTAACCTAGGATGAGAAGGTGGCGTGACACATGAGCGAACTGCTCAACCAGTTTTCCTATCGGGCTTTTGATCTTAAGGGTTCCAAGCAAAATATATGACTGTTTTTCAACATATATACACTTATATATTCAAAGTTTTTGCCGAAGTTAACGGGGTCCGGTGACCCCTTTTCTACAAGCATCGGTCCTCCTCGGCCTATATACGACGTGAATCTACTTTAGTGGTGCTAGTGAGTAGCGGATACTAGATAGTTACACAAAAAAAAAACCTCTTACTAGGAGTTTCTTAAATCTTAGGCCGTGAATTCAAAACTTCTGGTTAAGGGTGGAAAGATTGCATCCATTCTGCTATATTGCTTAGTGGTTACAATTTCTTTAATTTTTCTTTATTACCTTATTATTATTGTATTAAAATATACCAATATTTTTTTTAATGTTGAATTAAATTTCAGTGACATCTGCAAATGGTGACTCGAGAAAATTTTTGGAGGGAGCTCGTGATTACTTGGTGAACCCCGTAAAAATGGAGAATGTCAAAAATATTATTCAGCATGTTACTAGTAAAACTATAAAAGAAGATCATAGTCCCATTTCAGGCAATGATACAACTGAATTGTTACAAGAGTCAAGCACATTCCCTCTCAAAAGAAAAATTAAAAATAGCTTAGAATATCAAGATGAAGAAATAAACACTGAATCTAGTGGAGAAGAATCGTGTCCACCTCGAAAGAAAAATAGAATGCGCTGGAGTAAAGAATTTCACCAGAAATTCTTGGATGCTTATTATCAACTTGAAGCTGATAGTCTTGATAGTAAGTTTCATTACTATATTTAACTATAAATCTTTAATTCGATTGCAGTATATGTTCTTGTGATGTTGTTGTTATTTCTATAGTTTTGTTGATGGTACTAATGTATTGTCTCTTCTTATTTTTTTGAACCGAATGTCTATCGAAAACAGCGGTAGAGGTAAGGTCTGCATACACACTACCCTCCCCAGATCCCACTTGCGGGATCTCACTGGGTCGTTATTGTTGTTGTAGTTATTGATTCAACATTTAAATTTGATAGATTCGGTTCTTACCACTGAACCAATTATATTTTAAGACCACGAATTTAAAAATTTAATATGTGTTGAAATTTATATGATTTTTCCATGGACCTGTCTAACTTAGAGAAGGATCCACAATTTAAACTTAATGGTTCAACCTTGAGATTTTTACCATCTTTAAAATTATGTTTAGAAGTTAGTATGCATTAAAATTTTAGTAAGTTTCATTACTATTTAAGCTTGAATGTAAAATTATGGGTTGGAAATTTAGTATTTGCTAAATTTTTACCTTTTCTTTCACATATATATCTAATTTAGAGATATGGATTTACATTTAAACTTGATGGGTTAAATTTTAAAGTTTTATGGCTCAACTCGTTGCGTCTTTAAAACTGTGGGATAAAAATTTAATATTTGTTAAAGTTTAGTACTTTTTCACATATATATATACCTATATTACATGTTAAAAATACTACTATAGTCGATTGAACACGTAATCAAAATACTATATTCGCCTCTAATATTTATACTCTGTGTTGAAAACGTAATTGAACCTATTGATTATATGCTATATACGCCTCTTTCGTGTGTTATACTTGATAAGTTAGACAAAATTAGTATTTAAAATTTGTTATGACATTTAAAATGCCGAAGTTGTTCCTAAGAGAATACTTGAGATCATGAATGAACCTGGGATAACTAGAGAAAATGTAGCAAGTCATCTTCAGGTAATTTTACACTGGACTTCTTTTAATAACTTTTTCA
>ML389064.1:1748-42989 GCA_005239525.1 Nicotiana knightiana
ACTATAATTTATGAATTTTCAGGAAAAGAAGCTGGGTCGTCCTATGAAGGAAGATGAGTTATTCAAGGAGACTCATATTGTCAATAAAAATAAAGAGACTGATCCAGAAAGGTGGGTCGACGACCGATCATCGACTGTACATGTAAGTTTTCTCTTTTCATTAAGTATTCTGATATACTCTAATATAATCTTTCAAATACTAATTAAATAAATATTCTCTTATTGGATCGCTTCAGAGTTGACATGGAGGAATTCATAGGCAGTCATCCATCTAATGAGTCGAGCGAGCCAATCCATATTTCGTAGGAGGATGCAGAAAGACTATGGATGCAAGCGCCGGCGGTGCAAAATATGGGAAGGTATACGGGCTTCCTAATAAGAAGTTCCTCCGCTATCACTGTGGAATGCAAGGAGTAGGAACTTCCTCGCAAGACGAGCAACATGATGGGGAGAGCCTCTCCACTATGCGGGAGACTGTGACAAAGCTCATAAGCGAGCTAGAAGCATCCAAGGAACGAGAAAGGCTTCGAGATGCTCAGTACGTTGGCATACAAGCTCAGTACCAAGGCATGCAAGCTCAGTACCAAGACATGCAAGCTTAGCTTAAATCTCTCCTAGCTTCTGGAGCTTTTCCGATTCCCCGGTCTCACGAGCCATCGCCAGAGGCTCAACTTGAACGTGAGCGTTTCTTCCGTCTTCCCCGTGTTAGTTCCTCCCGTCCTCCCCGTGATCGTTCTTCTCGTCCACCACGAAATGACCCTTCTCATTACCGTCTTGATAATGAAGATTCATCAGACGGTGATGATAATGATATAGAATATTGAAACAGTCATTGAGTACTTTTATATACTTTGAACTAGACAATAGAACTTTGGTCCGTTTTGGAATGGGCTTGTAATAAGTGTTAACTTAGTTTTGTTAGTTAAATGTGTTTGTTTTATTGAACTTTATACGTTGTTGGTTTTAACGCTGGTTTTAAAATTGGTTTTAATGTTGTTGTTGTTGTGTTGTTAGTTCATATTGTTGTTGTGTTAGTATTGTTGTTGTTGTTGTTGTAATAGGATTTGGTATGCTGGCAGGTGGTGTGGCTGCCAAAATAGGCAATTTCTGTCGAAATAAAACCAAGAAAAGCGACCAAAGTTGGTCGCTATGTTATTAAAAAAAAATATTTTTCCTGGAATTTAGCGACCAATTGTGGTCGCTATTTTCCAGATTTTAAAATATTATATTTTATTTACAGACCAAAGTTGGTCGATATATTTTGTATAATAATAAATAAATAAATATTATAATTTAAATATAAAGACCAACTTTGGTCGCTAAATTTATATTAAAATAATATAGCGACCAAAGTTGGTCTTTTTTTTTAATATCCGAATATTTGGTCAATTTAACATAGAGACCAAAGTTGGTCGCTAATTAGCGACCAACTTTTGTCTTTATGGCAAAAGGACCAATAAAATAGCGACCAAGCCTGTTTGGCCGCATTTTGGTCGTTTTTCACTGTTTAGGGACCAATTTTGGTCGCTTTTTGTGGTCGTTTTTTCCCAAATTTTTAGTAGTGTATGCCTTAGGATTTAGGGTAGAGTAACCTCGAAGAAACTCTGATAGACTCCTAGGATTTCAAGAGTCTTGTAGTATCTTTAATTTAGGATTTAATTTGATCCTTTAAAATTTCGATGTCTACACGTATACCAGATATCAAATGAGAAACCGCAAAAAAGAAAAAAAAAAATTAATTAAGTTCGCTGTCCCATGTACTTGATGGTGAATGCACGGTAGGATCCACAATATGTGGATTTACGTGAATTCAATATTTGTTCCCAAACTCTATATATTATCTGTGATATGTATTTCCTTAAATATTTAGTTATTGTATATTAATTTATAGTTCGAAAAACATTTCTTTTCTTATTAGATCTCCGTACTACTCTCATATTTTATGAATAGCTTCTCTTTAATTTCCCACAATTTTAGTACAATAAAAGATCGCACCAATAATGCCACAATTAAACCCACGTGATTCACATTATAGCAAAAACCATGGCACATCTCCTCTATAAATTCAAGAGGTAAGCAAGAACGATAAAGCATCCAATACAAATTAAATTCCATAAAATCCAACCCAAGAAACAAAAGATGAAGACCATCTTACTCTTTCTTTCCCTTGCATTCCTTCCTTTTTCATCCTTGGCAACTTGCACTACTGACACTCCCAACCAAGTATTGAGAGTTGTAAAGGATTGGAAGGGTCATCCCCTCGACAAAAACGCTAGATACTTTATTGTTTCGGCCTTCAGCGGTGCCGGCGGTGGTGGTGTGCGCCTTGCTAATCTCGGAGGTCAAGAAGAAAACACTTGTCCCACATCAGTTGTGCAATCTCGTCGTGATACCAACTATGGTATCGCAGTTTATTTTAATCCTAAAGAGCCCAAACATCAGCAGATTGTGGAGTCTGCTTCATTAAACATAAATTTTTATCTTGATTATTATAAGTGTGCTAATCTAACCGTGTGGAAGGTCGACCACTACCCTAAACCCGCGGAGCACTACACTATAAGCACAGGTGCAAAGTTGGCAAATCCCCTCGACACGAACAGCTGGTTTCAGATTAAGTCTCTCGGTAGCTCGTATAAGCTAGTGTTTTGTCCCTATGGAGAGACGTTTACTTGCCAAAATGTAGGGATCGTCAATGAAAGTGGATATATGCGTCTGGTTCTCACAGAGAACGCAAAGGCCTTTGTGTTCATAAAGGATGACAGAATTGGAAAGGCCGAAGCGTGATTTGTCCATTGCCTCTGCTTTCTAATAAAATTAAGCAATGTAAAATATGTAACGTAGGGCCTAATTCCCAATGCATGGATGCAAAACATAATAATGTAATGCAGGCCTAAGTGCCCGTGAAATGACATCACTGTCGCTCTTCTTAATAGTAGATCTTTTTATATCTTAGCCGTTTAATTTCCGTAAACCTATATATAATAAAAATAGAAGTCTTCGGAGTTGACTTCAAAATATCAGAGTCACCAACAGGAAAATTTTTGCCTAACTTAACTGAGGAATACAAAGCCATAAAAAATACTCCATCCGTTTTAATTTAGATGAGAATGTTTAACTCGGCATGAAATTTAAAAAAAAAAAAAAGAATTTTGAAACTTATGATCTTAAAAACTTAAAGATAAAAGATTTGTGGGACCATAATATTTATGTACCAGTGCACATTAAAATGGACCCTCAACTTAATTTCATAACTTATAATTTTATTTGTCTTATTGGGTTACATATGACATATACCTTATTTCTAAGAATAATAGCATAATTATAAAGTACACAATCGTGCGTGTGGGTGTATCTATATCTTATATCTATCTATCTATCTATATCTTCTATATATTATTTTATATTAGTATAAAAGCACGAATATCAAACATTAAATATTGAACGACGAAAATATCCTCGAAAATTTGACGAACTTTTTTATATATCTATGCTCTTTCAAAGCTAAAAGTTCTCTTTAAAAGACAAGTCATGTTGATAAGATTGTCTTAGATAAAATTTTACCCAATATCCAAGACTTTGAATTCAACCAAACACCACTGTTTCACTACGATTGTAAAATTAGAAACCAATGACCAATTGCGTTTTGAAAATTAGTTTATTAATAGTGATAATTAATTAGATACATTAATTAGGTCCATTGTATTAGTTTGTCCAATGATACTATAAGAATACACATGTGATTAAAATTTTAATATTTTTTGTACAAATTATGTAATACTTGATTTGATATATTCGTGCAACACACGAGTATAGAAATTAGTTATATTAAAAGTACGAACGTCCTTAGCGAAATGTCGTTCGTATTTTTTATCCTTTAAAACATAGGGTTCACATTGGACAATATAGTAATTTAAGTATTTCATTAATATTTTATAAAAATTGGACAATTTTGGAATGTTCACGATATTATTTGGTAAATTTTTTCCAGAATTATTTGTTATTAACATTTGCTTTACTTATTTGTTATAATTTTTCTTCACGTTTCTTACACAAGAAAAGTTAGTTCATTTTTACCCCTTAACTTTCGCTTCCCTTTACTCCACTGAAAATGACTTCTTTTGTTTGCATTAATTATTTGGTAAAATTTTTCGTCACTTTTCTTACCCAAAGAAAGTAAATAAAAATAATTTCCTACACTTTAGCTACTTCGTTCAATCTCATTAACTAACTGTGTAACGATCCGATTGGTCGTTCCGTTTTTCTCATTTCTACTTCATTCTTGTTTGGTTCAGCTCTTTTGTATTGCGTTAGGTTGATTGGCTCAGGTTCAGATTGGTTGTGGTGAGAAATGAGACACTTAGTCTCTTTGATTAGCGATTAGTTGGAAAAGTCAACCGGAAGTTGGCTTAAATGTAAATTATCTCGGAATGTAGTTTTTGTGGCTCAGATAGCTTCAATAGGTGATTTGGGACTTAAGAATGTGTTCGTAATGTCATTCGGAGGTCCGGAGTAGAATTTGGCTTGAATTGGCGAAACTAGAATTTTGGCGATTTCCAGTCGGCAGTGAAAAATTAGTTAGTTATTGGGGTCGAAATGGAATTCGAGAAGTTGGAACATGTCCGTAGTGTCATTTGGGATGTGTGTGCAAATTTTCAAGTCATTCAGACATGGTTTGGCTGGTTTTGGCATCGTTGGCGAATTTCGGAAGTTTAGAAATCCTTAGGCTTGGAATTGTATTTGATTTGGCATCTTGATGTTATTTTTAGCATTCCGAGGGTTCGACTTGATTTGTATACTGGTATATGACTTGTTGATACTTTTGTTTGAGGCCCCAAGAGGCTCGGGATTGATTTCGGAATGGTGGAAGTTGGGAAAATTGCAGCATATGGCTGCTGGTGCAGGCCTCCTGGTGTGGCTGTACCTGCGGGCAGAGAGCCACAGGTGCGAAGGCGTAGGTGCGGAACACCTTGCGCAGATGCAAAGTTTTGGAACCTGGCCTGGGAGCACAGGTGCGAAAGTTGGATCTCATCTACGTGCCCGCAGGTGCATGTTGAGGACCGCAGATGTTGAATTTTAGTTTAAGTAAGATTCTGCACCTGCGAGGGATTTTCCGCAGGTGAGGCGCCACAAGTGCGCGATTTTGGTCGCATGTGCGATATCGCTGGCAGAACCTATATAAGCTTGCCTTCGCGAATTTCTCTCATTTTCTTCACCACTTTTGACGGATTTTAGAGCTTTGAGCTGAGATTTCAAGGGGGAACCAAGTGTATTCAGTGAGCTAAGCTACATGGACTTTGTATTTTGTGTTTATGGAAATTATCCTGTTGTTTAATCATGTTTTAGTGGTGAAATTGAAAGATTAAGGGCTTGAAACTTGAGAGTTTAAATTGGAGAATTGAGGGGCCATTTGAGTCCGATTTTGATGTATTTGGTATGCATGAACTCGTGAGAGCATAAGGACTCTAGTTTTATGATTTTTATCGGAATCCGGAACGTGGGCCGAGGGGTCGGGTTGGCCAATTTCGGGATTTTTTTAATGTAAATTGGATATTTTCGAGTGGGCTTTGTACCTTTAGCATATTTTGATGTTATGAATCTGTTTTGAATAGATTCGGAGAGCATTGAGGCTGAGTTGAGAGTCAAAGGCATCGCAGAGTAGTTTCCTTTCGATTTGAGGTAAGTAACGAACATAAATATTGACCTGAGGGTATGAAACCTCTGTATTTCGTATTGTTTTGATAAATGAGGTGACACACATGCGAGGTGACGGGCGTGTGGGCATGCACCGGTAGGAATTGTGACTTGGTCTGTCTCGTAGCGACTATTAAGCCGCGTAATTGATACTATATTTTGGGTTATATGCCATGTTTGGGGCCTTGTGTCGACTTGTTTGGACCCTCAGGGATGTTTTACTACTATTCTCATACTGTTTCTGATAGAAAATGAAATCACAGTCATGATTTATACTTGTTCATTGTTCATTTCTGTTTATCACCCTTTTTTCAAAAAAAAATGAAAGATATTTTTGGCCTGAATCCCCGTGATTTGTGGTGAGTTTCCCGAGTGGCTTGTGAGGGTGATGACTGAGTGAGGCCGAGAGCCGGATTTGTAAGGATAGTGATAGATCGGGCTGCATGTCGCAGCGTTATATACATATGTACATATATATTGGATCAGGCTGCACGCCGCAGCGATATAGCGCTTAGGCTGAAGGAGTCCCTCCGGAGTCTGTACACCCCCAGTGAGCGCAGTCAACTATTTATGGATAAGGCTGCGCGCCGCAGCGGTTATTATATGATACCTATTGAGTGTGCTGAGTATGAGTGCTGATTGATGAGAGATGAGTCACGAGTGACTTAGAGGCTTGCTGGGGAGGTTTTATTTGTGAGTGACATTGTGCCTGAGGGGCTTATTTGCTATGAAACTATAGTTTTCACTCTTATTTGCATTTCTGCCTCTAAACGATAAATGTTGAATAAATATTTTACATGAGATTTGAAAAGGGAAAATGGAGTTTATGAAACTTTCGGAACATAGATTTCCTGACTGGTTTTACTGATTTCCACTGATATTCCTTATGTCATCTTTACATGCTTTTTAGAGCTCGTCAGTGCACTCAATTCCTTATTTATATTTGTTATTTACCGAGTTGGTGTACTCATATTACTCCATGCACCTTGTGTGCAGATTCAGGTGCTCGGATCGAGTGAGACTCGGTTGTTCTCAGTGGAGCTTGTCGGAGGCTATGAGGTAATTGCACGGCGTTCGCAGCCCCACCCTTCTCCCTCTCATTTCTGTCGTATATTTACATTTTTTTTTTCCTAGATTTGATGTATTAAGGAAATGCCGTGTCAGATTCTGTGTTCTATTTAGTGCTCATGACTGTTGACTCCGGGTTTGGGGGGATTTTTATTTAGATGTTTTCATTAATTATCCGCAGATTTTGAAATACTAAACGTGTAAGATTTTTGATAAATGTCGTTGTTGTTTAAATGGGAAGTTCCTTGTATAATGTTGAGTAAATTGGCTAGCTTAGTACTACAATAGGCTCCATCATGGCCAGCGTAGATTTGGGGTCGTGACAAGTTGGTATCGGAGCGTAGGTTACATAGGACTCACCGGTCATGAGCAGGTTGAGTAGAGTCTTGCGGATCGGTATGGAAATGTCTGTACTTATCTTCGAGAGGCTGCAGAACCCTTAGGAAAAATCTCACAATTCTTGAATTCTTGTCGTGCAAATCTATTAATTCTGGCAACTAAACTTATATTGTTTCATTCTCTCACAAATGGTGAGGACACGCGCTACCGGACAGGGCGATCAGCCACCAGTGGGACCCGCGAAGGGTTGAGGCGGTAGAGGTAGAGGTGCAACCCGCATAGCTGCCGGGGCGGTACCCATAGACCCTCCTATTGTTCTAGATCAGTCCCAGCCACAGATGCTCTAGTGGGAATAGCTCAGGCACCAGCTGTGCCTATTGTTATTTCGGGTCTTCAGGAGACCTTGGCTCAAATTCTTACTGCATGCACCAGTTTTGCTCAGGCAGTCACTATTTCCACTTCATCTACTACTTCTCAGGGCGAGGGAGGCACTCAGACTCCAGCTACCCGTACACCTGAGCAGGTTATTCAGGGGCTTCAGACCCCCGGGCAGTTCCAGTTCAGCCGATTGCTCTGGCCCAGAATTTTGTGGTTCCAGCTATGACTGACGATGAGCAGCGCATGTTGGAGGGATTTGAGAGGCTTCGGCCTCCGACTTTTAGTGGTGCTGAGGGCGAGGATGCCCAGGGGTTCTTAGACATGTGCCAGATGATGCTTCGTACGGTAGGGATATTGGAGACCAGTAGGGTCTCGTTTACTACCTTCCAGTTCTCAGGAGCTGCATTCACTTGGTGGGAGGCTTATGAGAGGCATAGGCCCATTGGTGCAGCGCCCTTTTCTTGGTAGCAACTTTCCACTCTCTTCTTAGAGAAGTATTTTCCACAGTCCCACATGGAGGAGCTGCGTAGACAGTTTGAGCAGCTGCGTCAGGGAGATATGATGGTGTCACAGTACGAGATGAGGTTTTCTAAGCTTGCCCGTCATGCTATTTGGTTAGTCCCTACAGAGAGGGATATGATCAGGAGAGTTGTGGATGGCCTCTCATATCAACTTCGTATTCTTATGACCTGAGACAGGGTGTTGGGTGCTACCTTTGAGCAGGTTGTGGATATTACCCGGGAGATCGAGTCGGTACACCGCCAGGAGCGAGACGAGAGGGAGGACAAGAGGCCTTTAGGATCCGTTAGTTATGGTGGTGTTCCTTCGGGGGGAGGGGAGGGGTTAGTTCCAGCACGGTCGTGCCGCTCAGGTTATCATGGAGGATCAGCTGGTCATGGTCCTCACAGTTCTCACTAGGGGCACCCATCATTTAGTGCTCTTCCAGCCCAGAGTTCATCTCACGCAGCGTCGGTTCAGGACTCATCTATGCATAATTCTTCCAGAGGTTATCCTGGTGTTAGGGGTTCCCGTCTCAAGCACTGGGGTGTTGTTACGAGTGTGGAGAGTTTGGGCATATGAGGCGGCAATGTCCTTGTTTTCTTGGGGGTCTTTCTTAGCAGAGGGGTCATCCCTCGACATCAGCTCCAGTTATTTCTCCGCCCGCCAAGGCTGCGAGGGGTGGGAGTCAGGCAGTTAGAGGTCGATCCGGTGGAGGTCAGGCCCGTTTCTATGCACTCCCATCCAGGCCAGATGCTATGGCCTGCGATGCAGTGATTGCATGTATTGTTTTAGTCTGTCACCGAGATGCTTCAGTCTTATTTGATCTTGGTTCCATGTATTCCTATGTTTCATCATATTTTGCCCATTTTTTGGATATGCCCCGCGAGTCCCTAGTCACATATGTGCACCATGGTTGACTTTAATGTGATACTAGACATGGATTGGTTATCTCCATGTCATGCTGTTGTAGATTGTCACGCTAATAGGGCGATTTTATACGTGAAGGCTCAGCGTACGGTAGAGAAAGCATGTCTGTCTTATTTGGTTTTTGTGAGGAATGTTAGTGCTGAGACTCCCACTGTTGATTCAGTTCCTATAGTCCGTGAGTATCCAGACGTGTTTCCTGCTGATCTGCCGGGCATGCCGCCTGAAAGGGATATTGATTTTGGCATTGAGTTGGTGCCGGGCACTCCACCTATTTCTATTCTACCGTATCGTATGGAATCATCGGAGTTGAAAGAGATGAAAGAGCAGCTTCAGGATATTCTGGAAAAGGGGTTCATCCGGCCTAGTGTGTCACCTTGGGGTGCACCGGTGTTGTTCGTGAAAAAGAAGGATGGTTCCATGAGAATGTGTATTGACTATAGGCACCTGAACAAGGTTATAGTCAAGAATAAGTATCCTCTGCCTCGCACTGATGATTTGTTTGACCAACTTCAGGGAGCTAAGGTGTTATCAGCTGAAGATTTGGGATTCAGATGTTTCCAAGATAGCATTCATGACCCGTTATGGCCATTATGAGTTTTTGGTGATGTCTTTTGGGCTGACCAATGCCCCAGCAACGTTCATGCATCTGATGAACAACGTATTCCAGTGATATTTGGATTCCTTTATTATTGTGTTCATTGATGACATCCTGGTGTATTCTCGTAGCCAGGAGGAGCATGCCCAGCACTTGAGGGTTGTATTGCAGAGATTGAGGGAGGAGAAGCTTTATGCAAAGTTCTCCAAGTGTGAGTTTTGTCTTGGATCAGTAGCCTTCTTGGGGCATGTGGTGTTCAGCGAGGGTATTCAGGTTGATCTGAAGAAGATAGAGGCGGTGCAGAGTTGGCCCAGACCATCCTCAGCTACAGAGATTGGGAGCTTCCTTGGGTTGGCGGGGGTATCACCGTCACTTTGTGGAAGGGTTTTCTTCTATTGCTTTACCCTTGACCAAATTGACTCAGAATGGTGGTTTGTTCAGGTGGTCAGACGAGTGCGAGGAGAGCTTCCAGAAGCTCAAGACGTCTTTGACCTTAGCTCCCGTATTAGTATTGCCATCAGCTTTAGGTTTTTATACCGTGTATTGTGATGCCTTGAGGATAAGCATTGGTTGTGTTTTGATTCAGGAGGGTAGGGTGATTGCCTACGCCATATGCCAGTTGAAGACTCATGAGAAGAATTACCCAGTGCATGATCTCGAGTTAGCAGCCATTGTTCACGCCTGGAATATCTGTCGTCATTATTTATACGGGGTTCATTGTGAGGTTTTTACTGACCACCATAGCCTGCAGCACTTGCTGAAACAGAAGGATCTGAATTTGCGTCAGAGGAGATGGTTGGAGCATCTGAAGGATTGTAATATCACTATTCTATACCATCCGGAGAAGGCCAATGTAGTGGCCCATGCCTTGAGTCACAGAGCGGATAGTTTGGGGAGTCTAGCATATCTTCCAGCAGTTGAGAGACCATTAACACTTGATGTTCAGGCCTTAGTTGTCACGACCCAAACCGATGGGCCGCGACGGGCACCCGATACCTTACTCGACCGAGTACCAACGTAACATATCTTTATTATTACATTATCATATACACGTGACATACGGGCCTAAAGTCCAACATAATCATTTACAAACTCAAAACATAGGCTGACAATGCCGTACAATCTTTCACGTATACGACATAAGTTTACAAGCCTCTAAGAGTACATAAATGTCATAAAGATCGGGATAGAGTCCCACCATACCAAACAATACCCGTCTAAATCATACTAACCAAACAAGCGACTCCGAAGCAAATGGAGCACACCAACATCTTCTGCTGAGCTGATAGCCTATTTGGGGGGATCTCGACCTGTCTATCGGGACCTACGGGCATGAAACATAACGTCCCCAGGCAAAAGGAACGTCAGTACGAATACTGTACCGAGTATGTAAGGCACATAATGTACATAAGAGACATGGAAGAAATATAGAGTACATGACTCAACCTGTAAGTCTGAATAACTTTGTAAATCACAAATCACTTTTAGCAGCATGCATATGCATATGAATGTCAAGTCGTGCATAGGTATATGCTTCATAACATCATCAGCCTCTGAAGGCATCCCATCATATCATATCGGCCACTGTGGGAAAACTCATCATCGTATACTAGCTGATCAGGTGGTGGTGCGTATATAACGCCATAAGCTTTCCTTATCCCATATACATATATATACATACATATATACGCATATATAATGTCATTTGAATATACATACATATATACGCGTATATAATGCCATTTGAACCATATTTCAGCCACTGTGGGCAACATCATCATCATATACCAGCTAATCAGGTGGTGGTGCGTATATAACGTCGTAACCTTTTCCCATATCCCATATACATATATTTACATATATATGAGTATATAACACCATATGGTCATGGGTCAATGTGCATATGTAAATGCATGAAATGCATATGAAATACGTTAATAAAATCTCTTGGTACGTCATAAGGCCATTATGCCTCTGATTAATATCATGGAATAAACTTTACCAACATACGTATTTACGAGACACATGAACAGAAGATAATAATAATTCACATGGGGAATCAAGAATATAGACACCCCTAGTATTTCTATGAATAGAGTAATTTATGGAAACCATGAGTTTGCTCGTTTTTTCCGTATAATTTAGACCATGCTAAAAGAAAGAAGGGGTAGCCTTAACATACCTGAAAAGAAGAATCTTTAAATGCAACTCCATCTTGAGTTTTAGAAGCAGAAAGGACTAAGAAACTCCGATTTTCCATTGCAAAATTAGAGTTCCAAAAAAAGAGTAAACAACATCCAAAGATAAGGAATTCTTGGAATTCTCAAAACGGAAAACAGAAGAATTAGAAGGGAACAGTGATGACTTAAAGGAAGAAGATGAATAGTAAGAAAACATTGAAGAAGGAAATCTGATCATTGATAACATCTTTAATCAAACAATTTGATTACAAATTTGTTTACAAAGTGAAACAAAGTTCCAAAAATTGTGTTGTTTTCTATAGTGTTCTGTTGAGTAACGTTTGTGTCAGTACTTACGACCTCTCTTTGGCTCATATCCTTTAACTTTTCCACCATAATTCTTAATATGACACATAAATCAAATGAATAATGAGTCATTTATTTGGTTGGTGGCTTGCTGCCACGTAGGGGTGGTGTGAGAATTTTTAATCTTTATCCATTTATTAGTTAACTGGATAATGTTTCTTACCCGATAATTAACCAATTTCTCGTATAATTAAGAATTATCTCTATTTACCTAAAATACTACTTATTTTTTTTAATATACTTTATACATCACTTTATTACGGCCATATGGTACATTGCATGGTACTAGTCCATAAATACCGGGTATTTTAGCTCGAGCCGTACTTTATCTCAAAATACCAAATTTCGGCGAAATTCATTTTCTTCGACTTGCTTCCTCTCTTACCTTCACGAATCTATTCATCACTTACAATCCTTATAATCTCCAAATAATCTTTTCCTTGGATTGATGTCAATTACCATACAACAAATTCAACGCACAATACTACATGGTGCAACATCGTCGCAACTTAACATTGTGAAGCGTAACATCACCATAATATAATACTTCAAGGCATAACATCATCGTAATATAATACTGCAGGGCATAACATCGTCGTAATATAATACTGGGGGACATAATATTGATGTAATATTGCGGGGCGTAACATTATTCCCCCATTTGGAACATTCGTCCTCGAATGTTGATTGATACTCTTATCATTTTCGTAACTTATAACTGTGAATAGTTTAATACTCTTCTTGACATTTAGGCAACTGTTCTTTGAATAAATCCAAAGGTCAGCGCATTTTCCCCTTTAGGCCTCTTTCTCACACCACGACTTGTAGTCGGAATTATTCTAATCTAGTAACTGTTGCTACCTTCTGCCACGCAACGTGTATGACTCTGACCTTGTAGCTGCGCCTATACGACTCTTCTCTCCTCTTTTTTTCCCACCAGCTTTTAGTTAATATATAGGCCTTACTTTGTAACCATATACAAGACTTAATAAGATATCTCTCTGGGCATCTATAAGTATAGTGATGTTTTTCGCTCGGTACTTTGTAGAACCTGCGAATATTGCTATATCTTATCTTATAGACCTGGTTATCCATTCGTATGACTATATTGAATTTGCGTAGGTCATAAACTACCATAATTATTACTTCGATTTATCGTTACTGAGGTCTGCAACCAACTCCAGGTTACTCTTCCTTGCTCATCATATATGCATAAAGCTAAGTCTTTTAACGCTTCTTCATTACTGCTCATTTTAAGACAGATGGATTAATCTCATCTCGTAGTTTGTAACTTTTATCCACCCATTGTCGATTCACCTCGATGTTGATCTATAGTCTTCCATTGATAGCTTGAAACTTCTTACATAATACATTGCTACTAGGGCTTATGTTGCATCGAGGAATGTTTCAAGTGCTTTTCCTAATCCACTTAGGGGCGATACTGTACTTCAATAATCGTATTTATAGCATCCCAATGTGATTCGCCTTAGATGGGTATTTTTAGCCCTTTACAGTTCTTGCAATCCTCTTCGAGTCATTATTCAATCAACTGCCCAAACGTCATTTTTTATCTATCACAATTAAACCCTCATTCTATTACCATGGTGGCATCCTAAATGCTATTAGTCTTAGAATCCTTTGAGTTCATTCAGGCTATAATGAGCTTTGTATAATTTAGAGAAACCATCTGCTCTTCTTGTTTTCATAGGCTTAATCCTGAGGACTTATCCATTTTCGTTACCTTCTCACTCGCCCTTTCTTATCCTTACTCTTGTCTTCTAGAACCTTGTCGCTTCACCATACAATGGCTTGCGACCTACACAACTTTATTTATATTAATTGTAACCTTTCAACTTGGTTGCATCACAAATTTCGTTTCCTGGTCGTCCTGCCCCCTTGTTGCGTGCATACTTAGCTTATCTTGGTTCACATGCATGCTATAGTTTTCATGCAACTCATATGACCTTCGAATATTTTTACTTTTAATTTTTTTCTTCTCGTTCATTATCCACTGTAGGGGCCACTTTTCTTTGGAGTGCTTACAATGTTGTTGTGAGACAGTTGTTACACAACCCTTTCCTTTTTTAGGTCGTTGTGCTTAGGTTGAAGCCTTCTTCCTTATTTCCTCAGCTAGTCTTTCATTGTAGTACTCAGGGAGAACCCTTTACTCTTGTAAAGTTATGAGTTTTATTACGGACCTTTTGATGTCCTTCGTTGCCTATAATTATCCGTAGTTGCTTGCCTCCATGCCCTTGTGCTTGTAAGGTTGCTTCTGAACTGATATTTTGACTGTCTTCCCAGTGCAGTTTCTTTTATCCTCGTAACACTCATACGGTACCTTTAACTACCCCGACTCCTATTTGAATATATCTCAAGCATTATAATGACATTCATTTTGGGGTTCACTCTATTTATCTTTTACGATCTACTGATTTGTCTGTAACCTACCACTTTGTCACGCCCCGAACCTGGGGAGGCGTAGCTGACACCCGGTGCCAAGCTGGCCCGAGCGAACCACTTTGTAACTCATAGTCATTCAATCAAAACTATAACATACATAGGTCGAGTTGGCTGAACTCATTCCTTTTGTCTAGCCATAACTAGGCCCAACCTGAATCAACTTACTAACTACTCGTTGTCCCACTCCCATATCGATATACCGTGTAATCTTTCTTAGGTTATTTCCTTTGTCTTAACTTACGTCTCACATTGGTTCCTTATCTATCAATAACATCTCGGGCAGGGACCCTTACTCTCTCTCCTTGACGTCGTGTTGTCATGATGTTCTGGAATTACAGCATACATGTAGGCTTTGAATAAGTGCAATCTCATTTTTATCGCATTCTTCCTTTACCATTCCATAATTACTAGAGTCACTTAATTCTTACTTAATGCCACATCACATAATATTCCCCCCTTTTAGGGGAGTACTGAGACATGAAGCTATGACAACCTGCCTATAGATGTTTTTCCTCTTCATCTTTGACGTCCTTTCACATCACCAATGAACCTTAATCACCTTGTGATAATCCTTATGTACCAAGGATAACAAAATTCCCTACTCGTGAGGGTGACACTTAATGTGACTGGTACCTACAGTCCCTTAAGCTTAACTTTGCTTACATTACCTGCTTTAGGGAAGCGTCTTCCAGAATGACCATTCTCTGATTTTCTCCTGAATATTCTTCTGTTGTCCATTATACTACTGCTCGAGCAAAATCTGAAATTCTAATGATGCCAACTATTATCAAATCACTCATTCCCTAATTCATGTTTAGTTTATCTTATTCACCAATCCATATTGGTTTCTATTATGCTGGGGTTTTAACTTTTCCTTTAGGTAGTCGTGTTGGAGTCATGAACTTATTTCTTGAAATGATGATATGACTTTATGGACTACTCTTTTGTTGTCTCAAAGCCTATCACCTCTTGTATTTTCCTTTACTTGACTATAGATTCTGTAATACTGTCATCTTTTTGATCTATCGTTGTCATCCATGTATCATATCATACTCATAATGCATCATTAACTCTCCTCTTACTTCCCGCTGACATTTATATCTATTATTTTTTTCCAAAAACTTGAACAAGACATTCTTTTGCTTTTAGCTCCCTTTTCTCCACCTACTGACTCTTCAGGTTGCCTAAAATTCTTTCAGCAATACCAAAGTAATATTTATCCCTTCGAAAATTTCAAACAACGCATACTTTCTTTCTTGTGTAAGAGGAGACATATTGGAAGTATTGATCAGTATATGGATTTCTTAGGATTGTTATGAGGGAGTAAGTAGTTGCATATTTGCAATAGTATAGTATCTTCTAGTCTTTCTCAAGTCCTATACCTTTCTGTTCCATGATACCTTCTAATAATACCTTTACCATTTTAAAAGATGACTAAATGCGGACCAGTCATATTCAGGCAAAGCTGCCACTATTGTGCAGTAACTTGGCAGTGCAAAAACAAATAAGAGTGGGTTTTTGTTTGTTTCCCATGCAGGAAGCATTTACTTCATACAACCAACCATCTTTCTTGTAGATTCTCTGAATATAAGTTTTAGTATAACTCTAAAATGTCCTCCTTGATCTCCTCTGTTTCGTCCTTTAATACTCCATTGACGTCCAATATCCCAATGTAATTATATTCAAACCATCCATTCGTCATTTTGGGTTACTCTAATCGCAGCCGGATCCTACTATCCTGTCTTTCTCTTTAAACCATATCTTTTATCTCACATAGAGCATGACTGAGATAGGTGCGGCCGATCATACATACATCTATTACTATTGTAGGTAATTCAAAATGCTTATATCTCCCTTCCTGAATGGTAAATAAGGATAATCTTTATTAACTGGGTACCTCGAACCCTTCTTCACCTTGCTTCTTTTACTTGTTACAACTCGTCTCTAACTTTCGACTCCGTCATTCCTTTTTACCATAAGACCAAATAAGTATTCTTTCCTAAACACTCCTTATCAAGAACCGTACACCTTTTAGTATACGTATTATCAGCTGAAGACTTCTCATTTACTCATCATAAGTAATATGCAAAAATCGAGTTCCTCTAACTCAACACTTTCACAACTATATCTCTTATCGATCATCGAATTCTTATAAATGAGCTTTACCACACGATCTAGAGTAAGAAGAAAGAGTGATAGTACTAAATGCCCTGTAGCCTCCTGCTTATAAATGTGGTCCACGACACACCAATAAACAAGACTCTACTACACACGGCTTGTAGACTCCCTAGGGCAGAACTGCTCTAATACCACTTTTGTCACGACCCAACCCGATGAGCCGCGATGGGCACCCGATACCTTACTCGACCGAGTACCAATGTAACATATTTTTCTTCTTACATTCTCATATACACGTGACATACGAGCCTAATAGGCCAACATAATCATTTACAAACTCAAAACATAGGCTGACAAGGCTGTACAATCTTTCACGTATACGACATATGTCTACAAGCCTCTAAGAGTACATAAATGTCATAAAGGTCGGGATAGAGTCCCGCCGTACCAAACAATACCCGTCTAAGTCATACTAACCAAACAAGCGACTCTAAAGCAAATGGAGAACACCAACATCTTCCGCTGAGCTGATAGGCTACTTGGAGGGCTCTCGACTTATCTATCGGGACCTGTGGAGTATGTAAGGCACATAATATACATAAGAGACATGGAAGAAATATAGAGTACATGACTCAACCTGTAAGTCTGAATAACTTTGTAAATCATAAATCACTTTTAGCAGCATGCATATGCATATGAATGTCATGTTGTGCATAGGTGTATGTTTCAAAACATCATCAGCCTCTGAGGGCATCCGATCATATAATATCGGCCACTGTGGGCAGAATCATCATCGTATACCAGCTGATCAGGTGGTGGTGCGTATATAACGCCATAACCTTCCCATATCCTATATACATATATATATATATATATATATACATACATATATACGCATATATAACGCCGTTTGAATATACATACATATATACGCGTATATAACACCGTTTGAACCATATTTCAGCCACTGTGGGCAACATCATAATCATATACCAGCTGATCAGGTGGTGGTGCGTATATAACTCCATAACCTTTTCCCATATCCCATATACATATATTTACATATATACGAGTATATAACACCATCTGGTCATGGGTCAATGTGCATATGTAAATGCATGAAGCATATGAAATACGTTAATAAAATCTCTTGGTACGTCATAAGGCCATTATGCCTCTGATTAATATCATGAAATAAACTTTACTAACATATGTATTTTCGAGACACATGAACAGAAGATAATAATAATTCACATGGGGAATCAAGAATATAGACACCTCTAGTATTTCTATGAATAAAGTAATTTATGAAAACCATGAATTTGCTCATTTTCTCCGTATAATTTAGATCATGCCGAAAGAAAGAAGGGATAACTTTAACATACCTGAAAAGAAAAATCTTTAACTGCAACTCCATCTTGAGTTTTAGAAGCAGAAAGGACTAAGAAACTCCGATTTTCCATGGCAAAATTAGAGTTCTAAAAAAAGGGTAAACAACATCCAAAGATAAGGAATTCTTGGAATTCTCAAAACGGAAAATAGAAGAATTAGAAGTTAACAGTGATGACTTAAAGGAAGAAGATGAATAGTAAGAAAACATTGAAGAAGGAAATCTTATCATTGATAACATCTTTGCTCAAACAATTAGCTTACAAATTTGTTAACAATGTGAAACAAAGTTCCAAAAATTGTGTTGTTTTCTATAGTGTTCTGTTGAGTAACGTTTCTGTCAGCACTTACGACCTCTCTTTGGCTCATATCCTTTAACTTTTCCACCATAATTCTTAATATGACACATAAATCAAATGAATAATGAGTCATTTGTTTGGTTGGTGGCTTGCTGCCACGTAGGGGTGGTGTGAGAATTTTTAATCTTTATCCATTTATTAGTTAACTGGGTAATGTTTTGTTACCCGGTAATTAATCAATTTTCCGTATAATTAAGAATTATCTCTATTTACCTGAAATACTACTTATTTTTTTTAATATACTTTATACATCACTTTATTACGACCATACAGTACTTTGCATGGTATTAGTTCATAAATACCGGGTATTTTAGATCGAGCCGTGCTTTATCTCAAAATACCAAATTTCAACGAAATACATTTTCTTCGACTTGATTCCCCTCTTACCTTCACGAATTTATTCATCACTTAAAATCCTTATAATCTCCAAATAATCTTTTCCTTGTACTGATGTCAATTACCATACAACAAATTCAATGCACAATACTACAGGGTGCAACATCGTCGCAACTTAACATTGCGAAGCATAACATCACCATAATGTAATACTTCAAGGCATAACATCATCGTAATATAATACTGCAGGGCATAACATCGTCGTAATATAATACTGGGGGACATAATATTGACGTAATATTGCGGGGCGTAACATTAGCGGGCCAGTTGGTGAGATTGGATCTATCGGAGCCCTGCCGGGTATTGGCTTGTGTAGCCTCCAGGTATTCTCTTTATGACCGTATCAGAGAGCACCAGTATAATGACCCACACTTGCTCGTTCTTCAGGATAGGGTCCAGCGAGGTGATGTTAGGGATGTAGTTATTAGCGATGATGGTGTTATGAGGATGTAGGGTCGGATATGTGTGCCTAATGTCGAGGAGATTCAGGAGTTGATTCTTGAGGAGGCCCACAGCTCACGGTATTCCATCCATCCCGGTGCTGCGAAGATGTATCAGGATCTGAGGCAACATCATTGGTGGAGGCGGATGAAAAAGGATATTGTTAGATTTGTAGCTCGGTGTCTCAACTGCCAGCAGGTCAATTACGAGCACCAGGGACCAGGTGGATTGCATTAGAGTTTGGTTAATCTTGAGTGGAAGTGGGAGCGGATTACCATGGACTTTGTAGTTGGACTCCCAAGGACTTCGAGGAGATTTGATGCTATATGGGTTATTGTGGATCGACTGACTAAGTCCACTCACTTCATTCCTATTGGTGCTACTTATTCTTCAAAGCGACTAGCTGAGATTTATATCAAGGATATTGTTCGACTGCATGGTGTTCCAGTTTGCATCATCTCCGACAGAGGTACTCAGTTCACATCGCAGTTCTGGAGGTCTGTGCAGAGAGAGTTGGGTACTCAGGTTGAATTGAGCATAACTTTTCACCCTCAGACGGACGGGCAGTCCGAGCGCACTATTCAGATTCTGGAGGACATGTTGCGCACTTATGTTATTTATTTTGGGGGTTCATGGGACTAGTTTCTACCTCTCGCGGAGTTTGCGTATAATAATAGTTATCAATCAAGCAGTCAGATGGCTCGATATGAGGCTTTGTATGGGAGGGGGTGTAGATCTCCGGTTGGTTGGTTTGAGCCGGGTAAGGCCAGACTCTTGGGTACGGATTTGATACAAGATGCTTTGGATAAGGTGAAGTTGATTCAGGAGCGGCTTCACACGGTGCAGTTGAGGCAGAAGAGTTATGCGGACCGGAAGGTCCGGGATGTATCTTTCATGGCTGGGGAGAAGGTCCTGCTGAAGGTGTCACCCATGAAGGGTGTTATGAGGTTTGGAAAAAGGGGCAAGTTGAGTCCCCGGTTCATTGGGCCTTTTGAGGTGCTTCAGAGGGTTGGAGAGGGGGCTTATATACTTTCCTTGCCACCAATCTTGTTAGGCCTTCATCCAATATTTCATGTTTCCATGCTTCGGAAGTATATTGTTGACCTATCTCATGTTTTGGACTTCATTTCGGTTCAGCTTGAGGGTGATATGTCTTAGGAGGTAGAGCCAGTAGCTATTTTGGGTTGTCAGGTCAGAAGGCTGAGGTCTAAGGATACATCTTTAGTAAAAGTGCAGTGGAGAGGGCAATAGGTGGAGGAGGCCACTTGGGAGACCGAGCGGGAGATGCGGAGCAGATACCCCTACCTATTTGAGACTCCAGGTATATTTCTAGACCCTTTCGAGGACGAACGTTTGTTTAAGAGGGGAAGAATATAACGACCCGATCGGCCGTTCTGAGAGTTTAGTCCTGTTTTTCTCATTTCTACTTCATTCTTGGTTGGTTCAGATATTTTGTGTTGTGTTGGGTTGATTGGTTCGGGTTCGGATTAGTTGTGGTGAAAAATGAGACACTTGGTCTCTTTGATTAGCGATTTAGTTAGAAAAGTCAAATGAAAGTTGACTTATATGTAAATGATCTCGGAATGTGGTTTTTGTGGCTCGGATAGATTCATTAGGTTATTTGGCACTTAGGAGTGTGTTTGGAATGTCATTCAGAGGTCCGGAGTAGAACTAGGGTTGAATTGGCAAAACTGGATTTTTGGCTATTTCCGATCGGCAATGAAAAATTAGCTATCGAGGTCGGAATGCAATTCCGGAAGTTGGAACAGGTCTGTAGTGTCATTTGGGATGTGTGTGCATATTTTCAATTCATTCGGATGTCGTTTGGGTGGTTTAGGCATCGTTGGCGAATTTCTAATGTTTAGAAATCCTTAGGCTTGGAATTAGATTTGATTTGGTGTTTTGATGTTATTTTTAGCGTTCCGAGGGTTTAACATTATTGGTATACTGGTATATGACTTGTTGGTACTTTTGATTGAGGCCCCGAGGGGCTCGGGATTGATTTCAAAAGGGTGGAAGTTGGGAAAATTGCAGCAATTGACTGGTGGTGCAGGCCTTGTGGTGTGTCCGCACCTGCGGACGGGGAGCCGCAGGTGCGGAACACCTTGCGCAGATGTGATGTTTTGGAACCTGTCCTGGAAGCGCAGGTGCAAAAGTTGGATCGCACCTGCGGGCCCGCAGGTGGATGTTGAGGACTGCAAATGCGGAATTTTAGTTTAAGTAAGATTCCGCACCTGCGAGGAATTTTCCGCAGGTGCGATTTCGCTGGGCAGAACCTATATAAGGTTGCCTTCGTAAATTTCTCTCATTTTTTCCACCATTTTGGATGGATTTTGGAGCTTTGAGCTGGGATTTCAAGGGGGAACCAAGTGGATTCAGTGAGGTAAGCTACATGGACTTTGTATCTTTGTTTTATGGCAATTATCCCATTGTTTAATCATGTTTTAGTGGTGAAATTAGAAGATTAAGGGCTTGAAACTTGAGAGTTTAAATTGGGGAATTTAGGGGCCATTTGGGGTCCGATTTTGATGTATTTGGTATGCATGAACTCGTGAGAGCTTAAGGATTCTAGTTTTATGATTTTTATCGGAATCCGGAATGTAGTCCCAGGGGTCGGGTTTGGCCAATTTCGGAAATTTTTATGTGAATTGGATATTTTCGAGTGGACTTTTGATCATGCCCAACTATGCCTTATAAAAAGGACTAAGCAGTCGTTGCAAATATAATCCTGGTATATAGCCCGGAGTTGAAACCCACAAGGAATTAACCTATCAATTAGTTTTGTCAGACTCACTAAATTCTTTATAATCAACTTCCCAGATGTTCTGAATAACAATTGGTGATATTTCTACAAACTATAACTGAATAAGATTAATCAAACTAAGAGCTAACTAAGGCTGAGTTGTAAACAAATAAGAGAAGGGTCTATGGATGTGATTTCCCCTATTAATGGACTCCCTTCCTGTTATGTGTCATATATATTTGCCTAATCTTCTCTATCGATCATGAGCACTTTTACTACCGTAACTCTCTCCCGAGTAATTACGACAATTTACTAGACGCACTCTCCCGAGTTACGGTACCTGGCTTTTATTACAGCTCACTTAGATCGTACCCAAGGTTTCGTTATCCCTAATCCCACCTTTAAACCCTCGGTTATTGATTCCTCATATACTTTGGGAGTGGTGATGTTCAACAACTACCTAAATATGCACTCTCTCCCGAGTAATACATACTAAATAGGCACATCTAATTGAGGGGCTTCAATTAACTACAACAGAAACGCAATTGAACAAATAGAGATTAAACTAGGCAAACTATATTAACACAACAAGAAGTTCATCGTTCAATAAGTTCCATCAAAACCCTGGACTAAATAAATTAGCTACTCATAATTGTGTTCATAATAACAACAACAAAATTCATCATGAATGATAAAAACAAGAGAAATAAAGGTAGAACTTGATGCCGAATTATCCTCCTTGCCTCTTTCCTCTTCTTGACTTGAAAAAAACTATAAAAACCTTGATATCCTCTTTTTGGTCGAGCTGGACCTTTTATAGGTTAAGTGGAATTACTCCCGATCTTCCAAAATTTCCCACTGAAGTTACCACGTTCTAAACGGACTAGCGCGACCGCACTCGAACCGCGCTAGTGGCCGTGCTAAATGCAATATACACTATCCCATTTACTTTGGACTAGCGCGGCCGTGCTCCTGACCGCACTTGGGCCATGCTAATGGCACTTTATTCTGCCATGTTTCTCCGGCTCTAGCGTGGCCGCGCTAAGGCCACGCTTGGCCCACTCTAGAGCGGGTCATCTATTTTTCTCTTTTTCTCTTCCGTCTTTCACACGTATTCAACTCCGAGGGGCTTTCCTTTCTTTAATTTATCTCCAAACACTGTCCTATGTCCTCATAAGCACGACTTGCTCCTGCAAAACATAAACTTCACAATTAGAGCCATTTTATTGTCATTTAACCTTCCTAGGACATCGGAGCATAGTAAAGTTGGAATATAAATAGTCGCTAAACTACATGAATCTAGCCTATTATCAACACCCCACACTTAAATATTGCTAGTCCTCGAGCAATCCACCATACTATACAAAGGTTCCTTCGCTAAGAATTTCCCTAACATATCACACCAAGAACATATCACCAAAGTTGCGTCTAGTAGTGTAGCAATATTCATACTTACTCAATTTACTCTATATAGAGGTCAAGACTTACCTTTCCTTCATAAATAAAATTCCCTCACATCACAAGAGAGTAGTTCCACGAGTCATAACATTAAGGACAATTAGGAACTCAGATAGACAAAATTCACTCACTCTCGGAAAAAATATTCATATGCCACAAAGATGCACCATAGGCTTGCCCGTAGTGTACTACTCTACTAATCGAGCTCATTCAATCTAAGATCAATTAGCACATCATTTGGTTGTAATGTATACTAAGGGACGGGTAGGATATATTTGGATATAGTGACTAACCTCCCTAAGCACTTTAATACAATTACTTTGGCATTCAGAACCATACTTATGTCAAACCAGATATTCCACCACACTTCTATTTATAATACCCCAAACTCCTTTAGGTGCAATCTTGTATCAAGTCACCACTTATCAAGGACTACATTTACTTTTTTTTTTCAAGTGGTGCTTATTCTTTCATTTTTCAAAACACTGCACCTTTTTCCCTATTTCATTGGTTCCACTCAAAAACCATACCAACCACCCCAGTCTTTAACTTTTACATACTTCATAACAATTCATGTGCTCATGGGAGGTAAAAGGGTTCAAAGAGATGGGTCGTTCAAACAATTGGGTAAGGATTGTAATGTGGTTTACAAAGAAACAGGCTCATAGGCTCAACGAGTTAGCTAAGATAGATAACATTTACGTGGGTCTACCTTATATATCTGGCTTAACAAAGAAATTCCTATATCACTTCTAAGACTGAATAAAGCTACTATTTCGTTTTACAAACACACATGGCAAGTTCTAGCCATCTAATGCAGAACATAGAATACAATACAACTCACACACACATGGCAGATGGATGACTCACTCCAGATTGGCTTATCAAAACACTCTCACCCGAGTACTCAAGTTAGTTACAAACATACAATTTAAGGCACTCTAACAAGAATCAACACTGAGACTAAGCGTCACACTCTAGTGTCTACGGTGTTCAGGTGTAACAATGTTAAGGGATTCACTTCCTATCTCATCTAATCACACATAAGTACCAACTAAAAATAAAATAAACAAAAACTAACTAAACCCGGTTCAACCAAAACCCTTGGAAAAGAACCGCGGTCCAAAGAAAAACCAAGGGGGAGATACTACACTACCTAAAACAGAAAATCTTTTTGGTATTTTTTTTAGAATTACTTCCCTCAAGAAAACTGTCTAGGAAATCCGTCGTCAGGAAGAGTCCAACATATTTCTATTTTTTTAATGGTCGACTTAGACCCTCAAGAACCCCGTTGAATGAGATCCATCGTCGGGACAAGTCGACTTACATAATTAAACTACTACTTAAAACCAAAAAAAAACAAAACAAAAGAAAACATATAACAATTATGTTCCTACATATATACAGATACAATGAAGTGTCCCCCACCCCACACTTAAAAGGAAGACATGTCCTCATGGCATAAAAAATAAAGAACTGTGAGGTAAAGGAACTTCCCTGAAGGATCAATCTTGATCGGAGACCGTCCTCGGGTTCAGATAACAAGCAGGACCTAGAGCCCGCAGCCAACCTATTATTTTCTTCTCTCATTTTGCATTTTGGGTGGCTTGAGCATCAACTCTTGACCCCAAGTCGGTGACTGAGGTACGCAAACTTGCCATCTCCTGCTCCTGATTGTCCAACCTATGACTACGACAAGCCCTAGACGGGCCTTCTACGTCGGCAACATGCTCATGAGCGGGCAGCTCCGCTACTATTTCTACCTGCTCGTCCTCCTTCTTCTCAAGCTCATTCTCCCCGTCAACACCACTAGCCGCCACAGGATCCTTCCCAGTAGTTACCTTTTCTACTCGAAAGGCAGCCTCTATCGGCACTTTGCCATCTACCGCCAAATTTTGGCACCCGGACTGCACGGCATAATCTAGTGACAAGAGAGGGGAATAAGAAGCCATACCTCTTAATTGGACATCAAAATAAACATATCCTTATGCATGAGCTCGGCCACATCAAAGTCGTGGCCATTTATGAAACACCAGATCAAACAAGCACGAGGAGCATTCACCTCCGTGGTGTTATGGGAGTGGATCATGCGGTTGTTGGTGAGGTATAGCCAACACTTCGCATCAAAGGTGAGTGTAGGCGACTTGAACTTAGCCCCGTATTTATACCACTCAATATCCTTTCTAGGGGCATATATAGATGGAAGGAACGTCTCCCACTGAGTGAAGCATCTAGCATACGCCTCAGAGGAGTCATCCATCTCCGCTACGGGAACTAACAGCTTGTAGGTTCTCCTAATAGCTTCCATAGAGGTGTCAATAGGCCTCATTCGCATGGTGAACACATCATTCCTATGCTCCGAAACATTTGCATAAAATTCTCTCCCCACCATCGCATTGGCTTCATCCGATTTTTCAAAGAAAACATCCAACCGGCGCCGGAGCAACTCATTGTAAATGTTCGGAAAGTCATGCCGGAGGGAGGTTGTATCCATTCCACGTTCTGGTATTGGCACCTTTAATTCCTTATCAGCAAACCGTTCCTAAGCCTTAGCGAATACGAATTTGTTGCTATCATAAGAACAAGCATCAATTGATGCTCGTGCTCTAGATGATTTTACTTGTCTGCTGGAGGAAGGACCAGTGGCTTGGCGCTTTCTGGGGGGTGCCATATTATCTACAACAAGGAACATATTTGGCGGAGTACAAAATAAGTGACCCAACTGTGGTTACTCAGACTTCACCCTTACAATTGGTCACAATTATCATTAACATTCACTGTGGCATTTAAACAAACACTTGGTGGGCATCATTCACCAGAGCCCCTAATTAATCATGTTTTAACCCAATTACCACCACAATTGCCCCAAATTTAACCAACTAAGGTAAGAGATACAATCCATGATTACCACCACCCACAACCACTACGTATACACTACAAATTACTTCTAAGAAAAGAGAAGAAAAACTACAACCTAACAAATAATTAAAAAGAAAACCTAAAAAAAAAAGACAAAGAGAAAACATACCTGTGGTGTCAAGAGATTGTGAGAGTTGAAGACGTGTGTTGAGGGTTGAATTAGCAATGAACTTGGGAGGATGAGGGCTGAGAGTATTTTGGGGAGGGAGAGAGGCATGTGTTTTAGGGTGGGGAGAGTAAGAGTTTTAGAAGATGACGTGTTTTAGGAGGAATAGAACAAAGGGGGTTAGGGTTGGGTAAATAAGAATTAAAAAAAAAGAAAAACTTAAAATAAAAATGAAAAAATAAAATAAAAAATTAACTAACCAAACCTGTCCGGCGAACCTACAGGCGTGGTCCTAGCATGGTCGTAGCGCGCCCGCACTAGTAGCATCGAGACAGGGCAGAAGGAAAGCTAATTAGCGCAGCCACTAGCGCGGTCACAGCGCGCTGCGCTACTCCTAGGAAGAATTATCTTTCATATGTGCGGTCCAAGCGCGGCCGTGCACCTGGACCTCGAAATTTTGCACTTTTTTCTACCTTTTTCCTCAGGTCGTCTGGATTTAACACTCGCCTAAGATCACCTCCATATTTTATGTCACGACCCAAACCGATGGGCCGCGATGGGCACTCGGTACCTTACTCAACCGAGTACCAATGTATGTATCTTTCTTATTACATCATCATATACACGTGACATACGTGCCTAATAGGCCAACGTGATCATTTATAAACTCAAAACATAGGCCGACAAGGCCGTACAATATTTCATGTACACGACATATGTCTACAAGCCTCTAAGAGTACATAAATGTCATGAAGGTCGGGACAGGGCCCCGCTATAATAATCAGTACATGTCCTAATCATACTAACCACATAAGCAGCTCCCAAGCAAAATAAGCGCATCAACACTTTCCGCTGAGCTGATAGCCTACTTGGAGGATTCTCGACTTGCTTATCAGGACCTGCGGGCATGAAACACAGCTTCTCCAGGCAAAAGGGACGTCAGTACGAATAATATACCGAGTACGTAAGGCACATAAATAAGTACATAATAGATATGGAAGAAATATAGAGTAACTAAATCAACCTGTAAGTCTGGATAGCTCTCTAACTCATGAAATAATTATAGTGTCATGCATATGCATATGAATGTCATGTCGTGCATATGTATATGTTTCATAACATCATCAGACCTCTGAGGGCATCCCATCACATCATCTCGGCCACTGCGGGCAAAATCATCAACATATACCAGCTAATCAGGTTGTGGTGCGTATATAACGCCATAACCTTTTCTCATATCCCATATAAATATAATACACATATATACGTGTATATAACGCCGTCTGGTCATGGGTCAATGTGCATGTATAAATGCATGAAATGCATATGAAATATGTTAATAAAATCTCTCGGTACGTCAAAAGGCCATTATGCCTCTGATTAATATCATGAAATAAACTTTACCAACTTATGTATTTTTGTGATCCATGAACAGAAGATAATAATAATTCACATAGGGAATCAAGAACATAGACACCCATAATATTTCTATGAATAGAGTAATTTATGAAAATCGTGCGTTTGCTCGTTTCTTCTACATAATTTGAATCATGCCAAAAGGAAAGAAGGGATAGCCTTAACATACATGGGGTAGGGAAAAAATTCGTATGCTATTCTTGGAAAAGGTTGCACCGTACCCCTTTAGAAACGCAAAATTTACACGTTGTTAAGCTTCCAATAATCTCTTGTTGAATTGTTGGTTGGAAAACATTTGTTGAAACTTGCTAATCGTTCTGGATTTAAAATTTTTTGTTGAAAGCTATTCTGTGAAAATGGCTAACATTTGGGTTTTGGTTGAAGGGATCTTTTTGGTAAGATTTAATATGATTCTAATGGGTAAGTCTTTTGTGAATATGAAAGATCTTTTAAAAAGGAGTGAAATGTGACATTATGCCACCTAATCCAAAAATACTAAGAGTCGTTGTTTGGAAGTGGTGTGGCTTCCACGTTATTTTGGAGGGTGAAATTTATTAATTTTTATTCACTTATTAGTTAATTGGGTAATGTACCGTTACCCGGTAATTAACCAATTACCCGCATAATTAAAAATTATCTCAAATTACTTAAAATTCTACTTATTCTTAATACACTCTATATATCCTACTATCAGGGTCACATGGTACCTTGTATGGTACTAGTCCGTAAATATCGGGTATTAACGCTCGACCCGTATTTTACTCCCACATGCCAAACATGGATGAAACTTCATTTTCTTTGACTTGCTTCCCCTTTCACCGTCACGAATTTATTCATCACTCGTGAAATGGCATAATCCTTATAATCTCCAAATAATATTTTACTTGGACTGATGTCAATAACCTTATGACAAATTCAACGTACATTACTACTGGGTGCAACATCGTGTAATTTAATACTGCAAAGCGTCACATCATCGTAATGTAATACTACAAGGTGTAACATAATCATAATATAATACTGGGGAACGTAACATCATCGTAATATATTAGTGCAGAGTATATCATCGATGTAATACTGCAGGGTGTGACATTATTCTCCCATTTGGAACATTCGTCCTCGAATGTTGACTGACGCACTTATCATTTTCATAACTTATGTCTTTCGAATACTTTGGAATTTCCATTTCCATCTAGGCAACTGTTCTGTGAATAAGTCCAAAATCCAGGGCATTCCCCCATTAGGCCTCCTTCTCACACCTCAACTTGTAGTCGGAATCCTTCGAATCTCGTAACTGTGGCTACCTACCCTCATGCAGCCTATACGACTTTGACCTTGTATGTGTTCCCAATCTCTAGGTTTCATATACAGAGCTTGATAAGATGTCCTTTTTGGCATCTATGAGTATACTGAAGTTCTTCGCTCGGTACTTTGTTGAATTCATGAATATTGCTATATCTTATCGCATAGGTCTGTTTAGCCATCCTTATGAATTTACTGCTATAAATTTTACTTTAATTTATTGTTGCTGAGGTTTGCTATCAAATCCCAGCTTACTCTCGTTGCTTATTCCATATGTATAAATCTAAGTTCTTTAATGCATCCTCATTACTGCTCATCTTTAGAATGACGACCTAATCTCATCTCATACTTTGTAACTTTTGTCCATCCATTATTGATTCACCTCAATATTGATCTATAATATACCTCTGATAACATGAAACTTCTTAAGTAATACTTTGCCACTAGGGCTTACGTTGCATCAAGGAATATTTGAAGTGATTTTCCTGATCCACTTAGCGGCGACACTATACTTCAATAACCGTATTCTATAGCATCCCAAGGTGATTCTCTTACGTGGGTATTTTAATCCGGTACAATTCATGAATCCCTTCTTATTTTTTTCTTCAAATCATTACTCAATCGAAGTCCCAACCACCATCATTTATTTATCACAATTACACCCTTATTCTACTATTAGGGCAGTATTCCATCTCTTCTAAATGCTACTTATGAAGAGTAACTGCTTTGAGTTCATTCAGGCTATATTGATCTTACTATAACATAGATAAGCCATCATCTCTCTTGTTTTCATGGGCCTAATCCTGAGTACTAATCCACTCTCGTCATCTTCTCACTGCCCTTTCTTATCCTTACTCCTGTCTTCCTAAAACCTTGTCGCTTTACCATACTTTAGCTTGCGACCTATACATATCTATTTATATTACTCGTAATCTTCCTTCAACTTGCTTGAATTTCCTTGTGTTAATTTAGAACATCAAGCGAGACACCACATCGTCTCTAACTCTTTTTTACTTTCTTAACTAGATCTCTCCATACCTAGAAATCATCAACTAGAAGATATGCCATTGACGATGCCGCTATCATTCCTGAATATTGAATCCCCACACTTCTAGCCTTTTATTTGAAGTAAGGACTAGTCACAACCTTCTCCATTTGACTATCTTATACATTGTTCACCTTTACCTTACTACCTTAAAATCTTGCATCGTATCTTTTATTTCTTTCATGTACTCCCTTCCACCTAGGTATAATTCCCGTCCATTACTTAAAGCTCTATTATAATACTTGCACCGCTGGTGCATCCATAATCCTGTGGGAGCTTCGTACTGACTTCTTATAAGGCCGATAATTTTTTAACAGCCTTTATCATAGGGTCATTATAGTATATGGTTGGTGTACTTTATCTCTTGTACCTCTGATATTAAAAGTGATCCTGCAATGTTCTCAATCACTAGATCTATAATTTTCTGGGTCCAGTAATTAGACTCTTGATTTACTTAGTTGATGTAACTTTTTAGTTTCCTCTTCCCTCTGATCAACCTTTATGTGGGCTTAAGCTATATTCCAATCTGCGGCTCATGGTATTACTTTAGCCCTTCATGGGCGTCATGGAATATCCATGATACAATCTTCTAACAACTCAATCCTTTGACTATGCCCTGGGCTCAATTCTTTATTTAACTTATACTGGAGTCTTCTACGGCGGTATGATTGTCAACATATATGCTGCATGGATAATACTCCGAAATCTTAAGTGCGCTCATAACGTAGCTAACTCTGGATCATTGATCGAATGATTCCTTTCGTTCCTTCTCAGTTTTCTTTAAACATAAGCTATTACTTTTCCTTGTTTTCCTGCCTCATTGTTGCATGTATACTTAGCTTATCTTCATTCCCACACATGCCTAAATTTTCGTGTAACTCATATGATCTCGAATATTACTTTTGACTTTACTTTCCGTTCGTTAGCCACGATAGGTGCCCCTTTCATATAACGTGCGTACAATGTTGTTATGAGACTGTTGTTATAAGACTGCTTCCTCCTCAGGTCACTGAAATTAGGTTGATGCCTTCTTCCTTAATTCCTCAGATAGTCTTTCATTGTAGTATTTAGGGAAGATCCTTTGACTCTTGTAAAGTTGCGAGCGCATTACATCATATTCCTGATATAATCTTTGATGTTCTTACTCGCCCACATTTATCATTATTTATTTTCCTCCACACTCATGTGCTTGTAGGGTTGCTTTTGAACTGATATTTTGACGATTTTCCTAGTGGTACTCTCTTTTATTTCCATAACATTCATACGGTACCTTCAACTCCCCCGACTCCTATCTAAATATTTCTCAAGTTTTACAATGTTATAACTGCGGGGCTGAATTCACTATATTGGATTTTACTATATTTATCTTGCACTACCTGCTGATTTGTCGGTATCCTCTTGACTAGCCATAACTAGGCTCTTCCTGAATCAACTACTAAGTACTCGTTGGCCCATTCTCATATCATTACTCCGCGTAATCTTTCTTGGGTTATTTCCTTTAGCTTAACTTACATCTTGCACTGGCTCCATACTTTCAATAACAACCCGAGCATAAACCTTGACTTCCTTTCCTTGACGTCATGATTGCATAATGTTCTGGAATCGTAACATATCTATAGGGTTTGAATATCAATCTCATATCCTTCTAATTTATCGCATTCTTCCTTTACCATTCCATAATTACTAGAACCACTTAATTCTGAATTAATTCCACACACTCCATATTCCCCCTTTTTGGGGAGTACACAGATTTAGTATTACGATGATTTACGTATAATTATTTTACCTCTTTATATTTGGCGTCTTTTCACATTATCGATGACCCTTACTTACCTTGTAGTAATCCCTCTGTACCAAGGATAACAAATTTCCTTACTTGCGAGGGTGACACTTAATGTAACTGGTACATACAGTCCCTTAAGCTTAACTTTTCTTACGTTACTTACTTTAGGGAAGCGTGTTTCTGAATAACCATTCTCGGAATTTCTCCCGAATCTTCTTCTGTTGTCCATTCTACTTTAGCCAGAATGAAATCTAAGATTTTCATGATGCCGACTATTATCAAATCACGCAGTCCCTAATTCATGTTTAGATTATCTTGTTCATCAATCCATACTAGTTTCTATTACTCTGGGGTCTAACTTTTCCTTTTGGAAATCGCATAAGAGTTGCGAACTTATTTCTCGAAATGAGGATATGAATTTATGGCCTATATTCTTTTATTGTCTTAAGGCCTGTCACGTCTCGTTTCATTCTTCATTTCACTATAGATTCTATAATACTGTCATTTTTTGATCTACCGTTTTTCATCCATGTATCACATCTTACTCATAATGCTTCCTTATCTCTCTATTCTTATTTTCCTGCTAATAGTTTTGCCTATCTTTTTATTTTGATAGCTTCAACAAGAAATTCTTTCACTTTTTATCTTCCCTTGCTCCATTTAATGGCTCTTCGGACCGCCTAACATTCTCCCTCTACTAGGGATGAGAGCTATACTAAGGTAATGTTTATTCCTTCAAGGTTTCCAGTTCCTATCTTTGTAGTACTCATATCTAGCTGTACTATTTTAGTGTACACCATCTGGGTGTCCCATAAGGATATCTATTTGTACATTGGCAATATCCGTCGGAAATATAAACTAATGCAAATAATTCATCCACCATTTTGGCTCACTCTAACCCCAGCCTGATCGTGATATTATGTCCTTTGTTAAACCATATTTGTTAGCTCCCATAGAGCATAACCCAAACCGGGGTGGCCAATTATACATAACTTTATTACTGTTGAAGGTAAGTCAAAATAATTATATCTCTCTTCCTGAATGGTAAATAAGGATAATCTTTATTAACTGGGTACCTCGTACCCTTCTTCGCATGTCTTCTTCTACTTGTTGCAACTCGTGTCTAACTTTTGATTCCGTTTTTCCTTTTTACCATAAGACTGGATAAGTATTCTTTCCTAAAAGCTCCATATCAAGAAACGTACACCTTTTAGTATATGCATGATCTACTGAAGACCTCTCATTTACTCATCATAAGCAAGATACAAAAATCGAGTTCCTCTAACTCAACACTTTCACAACTATATCTTTTATCGATCGTCTTTCTGAATGTAGGCATCATGTTATTATGAATAGAAGTTCGGGATTTGAATTCTTATAAGTGAGCTCTACCACACGATGTAGAGTAAGAAGAAACAGTGACAATCCTAAATGCTCTGTAGCCTCCTGCTTATAAGTGTGTTGCACGACACATCCATAAACAAGACTCTACTAGACATGGCTTGTAGACTCCCTAGGACAGAACTGATCTGATATCACTTTTGTGTGATGACCCAAAAGGTCATCCTGAAATTTTCTAGCTAATTCTATGTTCTGAGGTTGTGAAAACCTCCTTTTATCTCACCTCTATTTGCATGTGCAGCCCGGGCGAGTAGCCGGGAAGCCTTTATGTGAAAAACTGATAAAAATGATAATTTTGTATTAGAAATTTAAATAAAATTGACTTCGGTCAACTTTTTGGTAAACGGACCCGGACCTATGGTTTGATGGTTCCGGAGGGTCCGTAGGAAAATATGGGACTTGGTCGTATGCCCGGAATCGAATTCCGAGGTCCCAAGTACGAGAAATGAATTTTTTAAAGAAAATCATTTTCTGAAAAATATAAAGGTTTTTGAAAATGAAATTTGATGTGAAACCTGTGGTATCGGGCTCGTATCTTGGTTCCGGAGCCTGGTACAGGTTTGATATGATTTATATATGTTATCTGTGAAGTTTGGTAATAAACGGACTTGTTTTGACGTGATTCGGGTCAAAAGATGCAAAATTTGATGTTTAAAGAAGTTTTGAGAAATTTCATTGATTTTGAGGTATAATTCAATGTTTATGAAGTTATTTTGGTGTTTTGATTAATCGAATAAATCCATAGGATGTTTTTGAGGTTGTGTGTATTTTTTGGTTTTGAGCCCCGAGGTCTCGGGTGTGTTTCGGATAGGTTTCGGATCGATTTTTCCTCATTTTCCATTGTTGTATCTGTCTGCTGTCCCTCCCTTCTATTCGATCGCATAGGCCTAGTCGCGATCGCATAGTGTTAATTTGGACCCCCAGTTTTTTCTTCACTGTGATTGCATAACTCCATCCGCGATTGCAGAAGTCAGCCTGCCCCTTATACGCGATCGCATAAGGTTTCCCGCGATCACGTAGCACATCTTGCACCAGCAGCTCATTCCTTCTACACGATCGTGCCTCGATTCCCACGATCGCGATTCACAAAACACCTAGGCAGAATATAAGTTTGCAAAATAGGGGGTTTCACCATTTTAAACATATTTTGACTTCTAGAACTCGGTTTTGGGCGATTTCTTTGAGGGTTTTTCACACAAATCGAATGGGTAAGTGTTCTTCCACTAGAATTCATTATATATCATGAATTAGTTTTGTTTTCATCATTTAATTTGTGTTTTGGGTTGAGGGATTGTGGGTTTGGAAAGAAAGTTTCTAAAATGAAAAATCATGATTTGAAAGACCAAATGTTATCGGAATTGGATAAATTTAGTATGGGTGAACTCGTATCGGAATGGGTAATGGGAATTTGTAAAACTCGTATCCGCCCGAGAAATCTATTTTTGAGTAGCGGGTTGTCGTCTTTGAGGTAAGTATCTTGCCTAACCTTGTGTGGGGAAACTACCCCTTAGGATTGAGTCTTCCTTGTTTATTGTAGTCCGAGTAAGCGAGGTGACGAGTGTGTACTCGTACTTATTTACAATTAGATTGCCCTTTTAGGATTTGTAGATTCTTATACTACCTGTATGATTTGTAATTGTTACACTTGAATCCTTGGTTGATAATTTCATTCCTTCATGTTTAAATTAGAATTACTTATTTTTGGATTCTTCGTTGGCTATTTGACTTTACTTGACCTAACTGAATATTCTACTTCTCTTATCATCATGCTATATTTTCTTCCAAGCTTGCCTAATTGACCATGATTAGTTTCCTCTAGTCTTATAGTTGACTAGCCGTAGTTGCAACATCTATTCGTTGGAGTCAAGCATGCCCGTGAGTCTTACATTGTGATTTATATGACTATTCCTTTAAGTGCCACTTAGGTCTAATTGCTAGACATTTATGTTATTGGTATTTCCTTGATGTTGCCTGTTATTGGGCCTTTTGTTTAGGCTGAGTGTTTATTCCGTGAAGTTAACAGTTTAGGTGAGATTGGTTATAGCTATTTCCCTTGCCGAGATGTTATGGTTTCTGTAAATGTTTATGCTGTTAATGATATGGTTTATATTGTGGACTCCCTTGCCGGGATGTGATGGTTCCTATTACTGTTTATGCTGTTAATGATATTGTTTGTACTGTTGACTCCCTTGCCGTGATGTTGTGGTTTTTATCACTGGTTATGCTGTTAATGATATTGTTTGTGTCGTGGGCTCCCTTGATGGGATGTGGTGATTTATGGGTCATATTGTTTGTTTTTCCTTGCCAAACTATTGTTCTTGATATTGTTTGGGTGAGGAAGAGTGTAAACCACTAAGGGTGATGTCGTGCCATGTTACGATAATAAAGCACGAAGGGTGATGTCGTACCATGTTACGATATTAAAGCACGAAGGATAATGTCGTGCCATGTTACGATATAAAAGCACAAAGGATAATGCCGTGCCATGTTATGAGAGTAAAAGCACGATGGGTGATGCCGTGCACTTGTTTTGGTGAGAATGAGAGTAAAGCACGAAGGGTGATGCCGTTCCCTTATTTTGGTGAGAATGAGAGTAAAGCACGAAGGGTGATGTCGTGCACTTATTTTGGTGAGGAAGCACGAAGGGTGATTCCGTGCATTTGTCTTCGCATTTTATTTGGTTGTTCTAAATTTGGATATTCCTACTGATCTCTTACTGCAATTATTGGCAATATTTGATATTTCTCATGTACGTCATAGTAATTTTTGAGTCACGGACTGAGTTCCGGTGGATAAATCTTGAGGAGATTTTTATCAAGGGATTTTATTCAAAAGTGTTATTGAAAAAGCAATGGTTTGAAATGATTCTACTTGAATGGATTTTACATCGAAGTTATATTTGAAAAGCACTAGTCTTGCCTAAAATGAGATTTGAAAGTCATTTATTGGGAAAGCATCTTTGAGAAGTTTCGTATTTTGAAAGAACCTATGTTTTACACTATTCTCTGTAATAAATATACTTGTATCTACTCTTGGAGAAAATATGTTTTCAAAGGAAACTCTTCCATACTAAAATGATGTTTATCTGCAAAAGCTTTTCATATGAACTATTGTTTAAAGATTTCCACTGGTATATGGATTTTAGTGGCTAAGGCCCGATGTGAACAAATCGATGTAGAGTTGAGCTATGGGTGTTCTCTATTGTATTGTGCTTCCTTTCGGTTTAGCTTGTTTTGATGTCCATCTTTCTGGGTAATTTTGTGCTATTTCGTGTTTGTTTTCTGTAATTGCCTTCCGCATTATATTGGCATTGTTGTAAATTATTACGTAAGTCTTAGGTAGATGTAACGCTCTGATACCAACTTGTCACGACCCAAATTTTCCTCTGATGGGTATCGTGATGGCACCTAGATGTAACGCTCTGATACCAACTTGTCACGACTCAAACCGATGGGCTGCGATGGGCACCCGGTACCTTACTCCACCGAGTACCAATGTAATGTATCTTTATTATTACATTATCATATAAACGTGACATACGTGCCTAATAGGCCAACGTAATCATTTATAAACTCAAAACATAGGCCGACAAGGCCGTACAATATTTCACGTACACGGCATATGTCTACAAGCCTCTAAGAGTACATAAATGTCATAAAGGACGGGACAGGGCCCTGCCATACGAATCAATACATGTCCTAGTCATACTGACCATATAAGTAACTACGGAGCAAATGGAGAGCATCAACAGTTTCCGCGGAGCTGATAGCCTACTTGGAGGATTCTCGACCTGTTTATCAGGACCGACGGGCATGAAACGCAGCGTCCCCAGGCAAAAGGGACGTCAATACGAATAATGTACTGAGTATGTAAGGCACATAAATAAGTACATAACGTCAGTACGAATAAGTTCATATGCATGTCATTCATTTATACATGTGCATTGACACATGGACAGATGGCGTTATATACACGTATTTATATTTATATATGTGTATGGGATATGGGAAATTACGGCGTTATAACGCACCACCACCTGATCAACTGGTATACGTTGATGATGTTTCCCACAATGGCCGAGATTATATGATGGGATGCCCTCAGAGGCTTGATGATATTATGAAACATGTACCTATGCACGACATGACATTCGTACGCATATGCATAACACTACAATTATTCCATGATTTACAAAGTTATCCAGACTTACAGGTTGATTCATTTACTCTCTATTTCTTCCACGTCTATTATATACTTATTTATGTGCCTTACGTACTCGGTACATTATTCATACTGACGGCCCTTTTGCTTGGGGATGCTGCGTTTCATCCCCGCAAATCTTGATAGACAAGTCGAGAATCCTCCAAGTAGGCTATCAGCTCTGCAGAAGGTGTTGGTGCGCTCCATTCGCTCCGGAGTTGCTTCTTTGGTCAGTATTATTAGTACATGTACCGATTAGTATGGCGGGACCCTGTCCCGACCTTTGTGATATTATGTATTCTTAGAGGCTTGTAGACATATGTCACGTATACGGATACTTGTATGGCCTTGTCGGCCTATGTTTCGAGTATATAAAGAATTATGCCGACCCTATAGGCCCGTTCTTCATATGTATAAGTTTGTATTCCCTCATCATTTACTCCGGTTCATTTACCTATGTTAAAATGATATGACAGATACGTTATGTTGGTACTCTGTTGAGTAAGGTAATGGGTGCCCGTTGTGGCCCATCAGTTTGGGTCGTGACAAAAGTGGTATCAAAGTAGTTTTGTCCTAGGGAATCTACAAGACGTGTTTAGTAGAGTCTTGTTTATGGGTCTTGTAATAGGAATTTACAGTATGAAAATAGGCGGTAATAATAAGTACAACAGTGAAATAAGATAGGTCAACCAAGGCAATAACTAAACACAAGAACAGAATAAACCCGAAATATGTACAGCATAATAACAATGGTAATAATGAGGATCTCCCAGGATACCGTCTTGTAATCCTTTTCTCAATTGTTCGGTGGATGTCCGGCATACCGTCCCGTAGTCCATCATATGTATATCCGAAGGATCTCCCGGGATGCCGTCCCATAGTCCTTTCCTCAACTATCCCGTGGATCTCTCGGGATACCGTCCTGTAGCCCATCATATGTATATCCGAAGGATCTCCCGGGATACAGTCCCGTAGTCCAACTATCAATGTGTAGGGGGATCTCCCAGGATACTGTCCCGTAGTCCCAAAGTAAATATGCAGGGGGATCTCCGGGGATACCATCCCGTAGTCCCAAAGTAAATATGCAGGGGGATCTCCCGAGATACCGTCCCGTAGTCCCAAAGTAAATATGCAGGGGGATCTCCCGAGATACCGTCCCGTAGTCCCAAAGTAAATACGGAGCCACAACAAGAAGACATTAAGAATTAGAGTACCAAAGGCAACAATTAAATTCTAGCCTAACATGCTTCACGTAGTACAATTAAAGCAATTTAAGCAAATAGGCAATTTAGGGCAGCTAGGCATGCTTTTCTAAGCTAACATAGACTATAATTGCAAGTAGAATAAAACAGGTAAGAAAGAATCTCAGTCTGAATATTCAAAGTAAAACCGGATTTTCAACAATAAGCACAAGTACGCGCTCGTCACCTCACGTACAAGGCATTCAATTACCAAATATCACATCCTAAGGGGAAAGGTCCCCCACAAAAAGTTAGACAAGCCACTTACCTCGAACCGGCTCAAAATCAACTTGAAACCACATGTTTGCCACGAGTATCCGACTCCAAATGTCCCAAATCTATACAATTCAATTACATCTCGTAAATAACATCTCATGCAACTGATCATACTGTTTAATTCAAGCTAAGACGCGAAATTATGTAAAATGACCAAAACACCCCTCGGGCCCATGACTCGGAATCGGGTAAAAGTTATATTTTCCGGACACCCATTCACTCATGAGTCTAACCATATGAAAATCTCTCAAATCGGAGGTCAAATACCCAATCAAAACCCCCAAAATTTGGTCAAGGAAGTTTCTTCCAATTTTCCCCAATTTCAAATAAAAATCTCAAATTTAAGGGTGAAATTTAAGATTAGGAACATGGGAATTAGCCTAAGATGGTTAGAAGTCACTAACCTCGAATACCCAATCGAAAATCTCCACAGGAATTGCCTCTCCCGAGCTCCCACAATTCTAAAATTATGAAATAACATAACCCTCGGATTTTTGGAATAAAATACCCAGGCAATCCGCACCTGCGAACTCGATTACCGCACCTGCGAAAAAAGCATCGCAGGTGTGGAAGTCACTTAAAATGCACAGGGGCCGCACCTACGGAACCCAGTTCGCACCTGCGACCACTGGCCCAAAAGTCCCCCATCGCACCTGCGACCAAAGTCCACCACGCCTCAAGTCCGCACCTGCGGAAAAACTTTCGCAGGTGCGAAGACACCAGAAGAGCCTGGTTCAGCAGTAGCAAATTTCCCATTTTTCACTCGTTAAGCATTCGAAACAACCCCGAGGCCCCCGGGACCTCAACCAAAACCACCAACCAAACTTAACACCTTATTTGAACTAGGTCGAGCCTTAAAAACACGTCTCGTGACATCAAAATTATCGATTATGCATAGGTTCAAGCCTAGAAACTTAAGAAAATTCTAGAATTCACATCCGACGCTGAAACACGTCTAAACTTATCCGAATGAACTCAAATTTTGCACTCACTATCGGACCCTCGGAACAAAAATTCACTATCGGACCGGAAACTCTAAAAATTCAAACTTCGGCATTTCAAGACTAAATGAGCTACGGACTTCCAAAATACATTCTGAACACGCTCCCAACCCCTAAATCACCTAACGGAGCTAACGGAACCTTCGAATTTCCATTCCGAGGCCGTCTTCACACTGCTCCGACTACGGGCAACTTTCAAACATTTAAACTCTCATTTAGGGACTAAATATCCCAAAACTCTCCGAAATTTAAAACCGAACATCCCAGCAATTCAATTAAGCAGAAATAGACTTGGGGAAAACAGTTGACAGGGGATCGGGGCGTTTATCCTCGAACGAGCATAAAGACATACCTCAAGAAGAGAAAAGGTGAGGGTAACTGCTGGACATATCCCGCTCGGTCTCCCAGGTTGCCTCCTCGGCCGGCTGATCCCGCCACTGAACCTTTACTGAAGCAATGTTCTTCGACCTGAGCTTCCTTACCTGCAATATAGTCTGCTCCTCAACATATGAAATATCATTGTCCAATTGGACTGAGCTGAAATCTAAGACATGGGACGAGTCACCGTGATACCTTTGGAGCATCGAAACATGAAATATCGGATGAACTCCTGCCAAGCTGGGAGGTAAGGAAAGCTCATAAGCAACCTCCCCAACACGCCTCAATATCTCGAAAGGGCCAATAAACCTCGGAATCAACAACCCTTTCTTCCCAAATATCATAACGCTCTTGATCACGCTCAATTATGTCTTCTATAAAGACTAAACGGGCGTTGCAAATATAAATCTGGGGTATTAAGCCCAAAGTCGATCCCACGAGGAATTGAACGTATCAATTTAATTTATTAAATACTAAACTGGTGTTTAATAAAGTTTCTCAAGACTATTAAATATCAATTTGTGTTGTTTGACTAATTCTACTAACAAAATAATAAATTAACAATTAACTAACAATATAATGTAAACAATAATAATAATGGTCTAAGGTTATGGTTTTTCCCCGTTGGTGAATTCTTTCTCCAATATTTCTTATAGCTTAATTAATCGTCTCTATCAATCATGAACTCTCTATCTACCATAAATCTCTCTCGAGTAATTATGATAATTTACTAGACGCACTCTCTCAAGTTACGCTAGCTAGAT
>ML389064.1:46564-85033 GCA_005239525.1 Nicotiana knightiana
TCTCCTTTTGCGTATTTTTGACGTATTTGCATCCCTTTAGCTCCGTTTCCATTTCCAATTCACCTACACATGAAATAAACTCCATTAAGCACATAACAAGTGTAATTTTATCATTAATGCGCATAAAATGTAAGCTATATCACATGTTAAACTATGAAATTTAGTCTCGCATCAGCTCTTCATAGGCGAAACCCAAAGCAGAACCCGCTCTCCGACCATATATGAAACATCACGAACCTTCCGGTCCGCGTAACTCTTATGTCTGGACTGGGCTGTACGGAGTCTATCCTGAATCACCTTGACCTTCTTCAATGCATCCTGAACCAACTCTGTGCCCAATAGCCTAGCCTCACCCGGCTCGAATCAACCCACCGGAGATCTGCACCTCCTACCATATAAAGCCTCAAACGGTGCCATCTGAATGCTGGATTGATAACTATTGTTGTAAACAAACTCCGCCAATGGAAAGAACTGGTCCCAAGATCCTCCAAACTCAATCACACACGCACAGAGCATATCCTAAAGAATCTGAATAGTGCGCTCGGACTGTCCGTCCGTCTGGGGGTGAAATGATGTGCTCAACTCCACCCTGGTACCTAACTCCTGCTTAACGGCTCTCCACAACTGCAAAGTGAACTGAGTACCTCTGTCTGAAATAATAGAAATTGGAATACCATGCAGACGAATGATCTCCCGAATGTAAATCTCCGCCAACCGCCCCGGATGTATTAGTAGTCAGCACCGGAATGAAATGGGCTTATTTGGTCAGCCTATCCACAATCACCCAAATAGCATCATGCTTCCTCAAAGTCCGAGGAAGTCCAACCACAAAGTCTATGGTGATCCGCTCCCACTTCCACTCTGGAAGCTCAATCTGCTGAAGTAACCCTCCCGGTCTCTGATGCTCACGTTTGACTTGCTGACAGTTGAGGCACTTGGCTACAAACTCTGCTATATGAGTCTTCATTATTCGCCACCAATAGTGCTGCCTCAAATCCTGATACATCTTCACAGTACCCGGATGGATGGAATACCACGAACTATGGGCCTCTGCTAAGATCAACTTCCGAAGCCCATCAACATTGGGCACACAAATCCGTCCCTGCATCCTCAATACCCCGTCATCTCCAATGGTCACATATCTCGCATCACTATGCTGGACCGTGTCCCTAAGGATAAGTAAATGAGGGATCATCATATTGTCTCTCCCTGATACGGTCGAATAAGGAAGACCGAGAAACCACACAAGCTAATACTCGACAAGGCTCAGAAAGCTCTAGTCTCACGAACTGACTGGCTAAGGACTGACAGTCTAAGGCTAGAGGCCTCTCAGCTACAGGAAGGTATGCCAAACTCCCCAAACTCTCCGCCCGGCGACTCAAGGAGTTGGCCACTACATTGACTTTCCCCGGGTGGTATAGTATAGTGATGTTATAGTCCTTTAGCAACTCTAACCATCTATGCTGGCGGAAATTTAGATCCTTCTGCCTGAATATGTGCTGCAAACTCCGGTGGTCAGTATAAATCTCAAAAGGCACACCGTACAAATAATAACGCCAAATCTTCAAGGCATGAACAATGGCAGCTAACTCAAGGTCATGGACAGGGTAATTTTTCTCATGTACCTTCAACTGTCTGGACGCGTAGGCAATCACTCTACCGTCTTGCATCAACCCCTCTCCAAGGCCAACCAGCGAGGCATAAGAATAAACTATATAAGACCCCAAACCAGTAGGCAATATCAAGATTGGGGCTGTAGTCAAAGCTGTCTTGAGCTTCTGAAAGCTCGCCTCACACTCCTCTGTCCACTAAAATGGAGCACCCTTCTGGGTCAATCTAGTCACAGGGACTGCAATCGATGAAAATCCCCCCATAAAACGGCGGTAGTAACCCGCCAAGCCAAGGAAACTGCGAATCTCTGTAATGGAGGACGACCTAGGCCAACTCTGCATGGCCTCTACCTTCTTCGGATCCACTCGAATGCCCTCACTCGATACCATGTGGCATAAGAATGCCACAGAACTCAACCAAAGCTCACATTTTGAGAACTTTGCATACAACTTCTTCTCTCTCAAGGTCTGAAGCACTGTCCTCAGGTGCTGCTCAGGATCTTCCTGACTCCAGGAGTAAACAAGGATATCATCTATGAAATCAAATGATGAACAGTCGAGATATGGCCCGAACACACTGTGCATCAAATGCCTAAATGCTGCGGGAGCATTAGTCAGCCCGAAAGCCATAACTAGAAACTCGTAATGGCCATACCGAGTCCTGAAAGCAGTCTTCGGATATCCGGCTCCCGAATATTCAACTGATGGTAAACTGAGCGCAAATCAATCATAGAAAATGCTTGTGCGCCCTGAAACCGGTCAAATAGATCATCAATACGAGGCAAGGGATAACGATTCTTCACTGTAACCCTGTTCAACTGGCGATAATCAATACACATGCGCATAGAACTATCTTTCTTCTTCACAAATAAGACTGGAGTACCCCAAGGTGAATCACTGGGTTGAATAAAACCTTTATCACGCAATTCTTGTAACTGATCCTTCAACTCCTTCAACTCAGGAGGAGCCATACGGTATGGAGGAATGTAAATAGGCTGAGTTCCCAGTAACAAGTCAATGCCAAAATCAATGTCTCTATCTGGCGGTATGCGCGGAAGATCAGCTGGAAACACATCGGGATAATACCGTACCACTGGAACTGAATCAACAGAAAGGGTATCAACACTGACATCTCTCACATAAGCCAAATACGCAGTACACCCCTTCTCAACCATACGCTGAGCTCTAAGAAAAGAGATAACTCTACTGGGAGTGTGATATAAAGTACCACTCCACTTAACACGCGGAATACCTGGCATAGCCAGCGTCACGGTCTTGGCGTGACAATCAAGAATAGCATAATGGGGCGACAAGCGGTCCATGCCCAAGATAATATTGAAATCCACCATATCAAGTAACAATAAATCTGCACTGGTCTCAAACCACGAATACTAACCAAACACGATCGATAAACGCGGTCCACAACAAGAGAATCTCCCACAGGAGTAGAAACATATACAGGAGAACCCAAAGAATCTCGGGTCATACCCAAATGCGGAGCAAAATAAGAAGACACATAAGAATACATGGAGCCTGGATCGAATAGAACTAATGCATCTCTGTGACAAACTAGTATAATACCTGTGATGACAGAATTGGAGGCAACAACCTCGGTACGAGTAGGAATAGCATAATCTCTAGCCTAGCCTCCCCATCGAGGGCGAGCTCTACCTCCCCGACCTCTGCCCCTAGCTGGCTGGGCAGGTGGGGTTGCCGCTAGAGCTGTGATCATGGCGTAAGAACTCTGCTGAGCACGCTGTGGTTGAAGAGTCTGTAAAGATGCACCCCTACCAAGTCTGGGGCAGTCCCTAACCACATGGCGTGTATCACCACACTCGAAACAAGCTCTGGGAGGACGTGGTGGCTGTGACTGGCTAGGGCCAGGTCTACTAGACTGACCTCTGAAAGCACCCCGCACACGAGGCGCGCTAGAAACTGGAGGTGTATAATAAGGCTCCTGAGGCCTGGGTGGAGCTGGGGTACCGCTGGCTGCTGGAAGAGTTGAATGAACTAGGCGGACCATATAACCCCTACCATGAGAACCTGCTACTGGGGTGCAGGCACCAGAGTAGTGGCCCAACTCTCGAGACCTCTTGGCCTCCCTCTCCTCTCACTCCCTAGCGAGCATACCTTCGATCCCCCTAGCAATGCTCACTACCTGCTGATAAGGAATGTCCATCTCTATCTCTCGAGCCATGCTAGATCTGATGGGTGGGACAAGACCCTCAATGAACCGGCAAACCCTCTCGCGGACAGTAGCAACCAAAGCCGGTGCATACCTAGCAAATCTGGTGTAACAGATAGCATACTCTAAAACTGTCATGGCACCCTGGCGCAGATGCTCAAACTCTGCGCGCCATGCGTCCCTGAGGCTCTGAGGCACAAATTCTCTCAGGAACATATATGAGAACTGGGTCCAGCTCACTGAAGCAGGCTCATCTGGACTGTCTAACTCATAGGTGCGCCACCAATCATAGGCGGCTCCGCGAAGCTGGAAGGTAGTAAAGGAAACCCTACTAGATCCGAATATGCCCATAGTGTGAAGAATACGGTGACACTCCTCTAGAAATACCAAGGCATTATCTGATGGTAGTCCACTGAATACCGGAGGGTCATACTTCTAGAACCTCTCAAGTCTCTGCTGCTCGTCCTCTGAAGCAGCTGACCCATCCTCGGGCTGAGCTGACACTACAGGCAGTACAAGAATGATCTCTGAGACCTGCTCCACATGCACTCGCTGCTCAGGAATGCGGGTGGCGGGAGTATGTGCTCCCCGCCGGCCTAAGATGTGGCTGCAGAAAGGGGAAGCAACCCTGCCTGAGCCAGAGTGGTGTACATAGACATGAACTGAGCTAATGTCTCTTGAAGATCTGGAGTAGTAGTGGCAGTAGGCGTGGTAGGTGTCTGGATCTGCTTGTGGTACCTCGGTGGCAGCTCACGCAGGTGCTCTCGCTGCACCACGTGCACCTCGTCCGCTCCGGCCTCTAGTGGCTGCTGTAGGGGGCATGGGTGCCTGATCGTTCCGAGTAGCACGTGTCCTCACCATCTGTGAGAGAATAGAAAACAGTGGTTTATAATTAATGTCAAAAGATATTGCACAACAAGAAAATCAATGAAGTGAAGATTTTTCCTAAACAGTTATATAGCCTCTCGTAGATAAGTACAGACGTCTCCATACTGATCAATGAGACTTTAATAAACCGGCCTATGTTCCGTGACTCCTATGAACCTAGAGCTCTGATACCAACTTGTCACGACCCCAGTTCGCCCTCCGTGAACATGTCGTGACGGCACCTAGTCCCTATAACTAGGTAAGCCTAGCAATGCAGAATGACAACATAATTTGCGGAATAATTAAATAAAAGAAGCTGAACACTGTATATAAACGCCACTTGGCATATACAACCCAAAATAGTACGAAAATCTACAACATCACTCCAAAATCCGAAAACTCACGGGAACCACAGGCTAACAGAATATAATACACTACTCTAACTCCAGAATATCTATACATCTGTAAGGAAGGATAAACTTTTCATAAAAAGCTAGAATAAGATAGAGACTCCTGGTCTGCGGACTCGGCATATATACCTCTAAGTCTCTGATGTATCTCTCAACCTCGGGGATAGTGCGCCTGTGTGGAGGTACCTAGATCTGCACATGAAAAACATGCGCAGAAAAGGGCATGAGTACACCACAGCGGTACTTAGTAAGTGACAAGCCTAACCTCGGCCGAGTAGTGACGAGGAAGGTCAGGTGCCCTACTGAAGTCAAACAATATAATAGGAAATTACAGTATGAAAACAGGTAGTAATAATGAGTACAACAGTGAAATAAGACAGGTCAAACAAAGCAATAACTAAACACAAGAATAGAGTAAACCCGGAATATGTACAGCATAATAACAATGGTAACAATGAGGATCTCCCAGGATACCGTCCTGTAGTCCTTTTTTCACCTGTTCGGTGGATCTCGCGGGATACCGTCCCGTAGTCCATCATATGTATATCCAAAGGATCTCCCAGGATACCGTCCCGTAGTCCTTTCCTCAACTGTCCCGTGGATCTCTCGGGATACCGTCCCGTAGCCCATCATATGTATATCTGAAGGATCTCCTGGGATACCGTCCCTTAGTCCAACTATCAATGTGCAAGGGGATCTCCCAGGATACCGTCCCGTAGTCCCAAAGTAAATATGCAGGGGGATCTCCCGGGATACCGTCCCGTAGTCCCAAAGTAAATATGCAGGGGGATCTCGCGGGATACCGTCCCGTAGTCCCAAAGTAAATACGCAGCCACAACAAGAAGACATTCACAATTAGAGTGCCAAAAATACAAGGCAACAATTAAATTCTAGCCTAACATGCTTCACGTAGTACAATTAAAGAAATTTAAGCAAATAGGAAATTTAGGGCAGCTAGGCATGCCTTTCTAAGCTAACATAGACTATAATTGCAAGTAGAATAAAATAGGTAAGAAAGAAACTCAGTCTGAATATTTAAAGTAAAACCGGATTTTCAAAGATTAGCACAAGTACGCGCTCGTCACCTCATGTACAAGGCATTCAATTACGCAATATCACGTCCTAAGGGGAATGGTCCCCCACACAAAGTTAGCCAAGCCACTTACCTCGAACCGGCTCAAAATCAACTTGAAACCACACGTTTTCCACGAGTATCCGACTCCAAATGGCCCAAATCTATACAATTCAATTACATCTCGTAAATAACATCTCATGCAACTGATCATACTGTTTAATTCAAGCTAAGGCGCGAAATTATGTAAAATGACCAAAACACCTCTCGGGCCCACAACTCAAAATCGGGTAAAAGTTATATTTTTCAGACACCCATTCACTCACGAGTCTAACCATATAAAAATCTCTCAAATCAGAGGTCAAATACCTAATCAAACCCCCAAAATGTTGTCAAGGAAGTTTCTTCCAATTTTCCCCAATTTCAAATCAAAATCTCGAATTTAAGGGTGAAATTTAAGATTAGAGAACATGGGATTTTGCCTAAGATGGTTAGATGTCACTAACCTAGAATACCCAATCGAAAATCTCCACAGGAATCGCCTCTCCCCAGCTCCCACAATTCTAAAATGGTGAAATAACATAACCTTAAGATTTTTGAAATAAAATACCCAGGCAATCCGCACCTGCGGACTCGATCACCGCACCTGCGGAAAAAGCATCGCAGGTGCGAAAGTCACTTTAAATGCATAGGGGCCGCACCTGCGGTCGTTTGGTCGCGCCTACGGTCCCGCACTTGCGGAACCCAAGTCGCACCTGCGACCACTGGCCAAAAATTCCCCCATCGCACCTGCGACGAAAGTCCGCCACGCCTGCGAGTCTGCACCTGCGGAAAGATTTTCGCAGGTGCGAAGACACCAGAAGAGCCTGGTTCAGCAGCAACGAATTTCCCATTTTTCACCCGTTAAGCATCCGAAACAACCCCGAGACCCCCGAGACCTCAAGCAAAACCACCAACCAACCCTAACACCTTATTTGAACTAGGTCGAGCCTTAAAAACACGTCTTGTAACATCAAAATCATCGATTATGCATAGGTTGGAGCTTAGAAACTTAAGAAAATTCTAGAATTCACATCCGACGCCGAAACACATCTAAACTTATCCGAATGACCTTAAGTTTTGCACATACATCCCAAATGACATGACGGAACTACTGCAACTTCCGGAATTCCAGTCCGACCCTCGGATAAAAAATACACTATCGGACCGGAAACTCCAAAAATTCAAACTTCGGCATTTCAAGCCTAAATGAGCTACGGACTTCCAAAATACATTCAGAACACGCTCCCAACCCCAAACTCACCTAACGGAGCTAACGAAACTATCATATTTCCATTCTGAGGCCATCTTCACACTAATTTGACTACGGGAAACTTTCTAACACTTAAGCTCTCATTTAGGGACTAAATATCCCACAACTCTCCGAAACTTAAAACCGAAAGTCCCGGCAATTCAATTAAGTAGAAATAGACTTGGGGAAAATAGTTAACAGGGGATCGGGGCATTAATTCTTAAGACGACCGACCGGGTCGTCACACATTATGAGTAATATATGACTCATGGATAACAACACTAGATCACAAGATGACAGTATTACAGAATCTATAGTCAAGTGAAGGAAGAGACGGGAGGTGACAGTCCTTAGGACAACAAAAGAGAGTAGGCCATATTGTCATGTCCTCATTTCGAGAAATAATTTGGCAACTCTAACGCAATTACCAAAAGGAAAAGTTAGACCCAGAGTAATAGAACCAATATGTATTGGTGAACGAGATAAACTAAACATGAATTAAGGACTGAGTGATTGATAATAGTCGGCATCATGAGAAATTTATATTTTGTTCCGACAATAATAGAATGGACAATAGAAGAAGATTCATGAGAAATTCAGAGAATGGTCATTCAGGAAGAGCCTATTCATGACTAGATAAAAAGTTACCGACAAATCAGTAGATCATGCAAGATAAATGTAGTAAACCCCAGCATAGAGAATTCAGCCCTGCAGTAATGTCATTATAATACTTGAGATATATTCAAATAAGAGTCGGGGTAGTTAAAGGTACAACATGAGTTTTACAAGGATAAAAGAAAGTGCCACTGGGAAGGCAGTCAAAATATTAGTTCAAAGCAACCCTACAAGCACAAGGACACGGAGGTAAGAAACTACGGATGGTTATAGGCAAGGAAGGACATCAAAAGGTCTGTAATAAGCTCAAGGATTTACGAGAGTCAAGGTTTCTCCCTAAGTACTACAATGAAAGACTAGCTGAAGAAATAAGGAAGAAGGCTTCAACCTAAGCACAACGACCTAAAAAGGAAATGGTCGTGTAACAACAGTCTCACAACAACATTGTAAGCACCCCAAAGGAAGGTGGCACCTACCGTGGCTAATGAACGGGAAGTAAAATTAAAAGTAATATTCGAGATCATATGAGTACCAAGAAAACTTTGGCATGTGTGGGAACTAACATAAGTTAAGTATGCACGCAAAAGGGGGCAAAAGGACCAGAAAAAGCAATCGCCTACATTTGAAGAAAGCTTAAATGGAACGAAAGGAATTAATTGATTAATGATCAGCCGTAGAAGACAACGGTATAAGCTAAAAGAAGGAATTGGGTCCAGGTCATAGACAAAGGATTGAATCATTAGAGGATTATATCATGGTTTTTCATAGCTTCCATAAAAGGCTAAAATAGTAACTAAATTCCATGAGCCACAGATCGGAAGATAGCTTGAGTCTACAAAGGCTAATCAGAAGAAAAAGAAAACTAAAGAATTACATCAACTAAGTAAATTAGGAGTCTACTTATTGGACCCAGAAACTTACAAACATCATGATTGAGAACATTGTAGAATCACTCTTAATATCAGAGGTACAAGAGAAATAGTACAGTAGCCATTCTTTTTTTATAACGGCTCTACCATAGAGCTAGTTAGAAGAGTACCAATACGGAGCTACCACCGGATTGTGTATACACTAGAGGTGCATGTATTATAAGAGAGCTTCAAGTTATAGATGTGATTATACTTATGTGAAAAGGGAGGTCATGAAAGAAATAAAAGATATGATGTGAGACTTTAAGATAAGTAGGGTAAAGATGGACAATGTACGAGATACTCAAATACAGAAGGTTGTGAATAGTCCTTACTTCGGATAGAAGGCAAGAAGTGTGGGGATTCAACATCTAGGAATAATAGCGGCACAAGCAGTAGAATATCCTCCAACTTATGGTCTAGGTACCGAGAAGTCTGATTAAGATAATAAAGAAGAGTTAGAGACGATGTGATATCTCGCTTGACATTCCAGAAAGACACTATAATGCAACCAAGTTGAAAGGTTTCAAGTAATATAAATAGTTATGTATAGGTTGCAACCTATTGTATGGTGAAGCGACAAGGTTCTAGAAGACATGAGTAAGGATAAGAAAGGGCGAGTGAGAAGGCAACAAAAATGGATAAGTCCTTAGGATTAAGCCCATGAAAACAAGAAGAGTAGACGGTTTCTCTTAATTATACTAAGCTCACTTTAGCACGAATGAACTCAAAGGAGTCTAAGACTAATAACATTTAGAAGAAATGGAATGACGTAGAATGGGGGTGTGATTATGATAGATAAAGGATGACGTTTGGGCCTTCGATTGAGTAATAATATGACGAAGAAAAGAAAGGGATCTCATGAATTAGACATAAGTAAAATACCTATGCAAGGTGAATCACATTGGGATGCTGTGGGATATTGTTATGCAAGCATGGTATTGCCCCAGGTGGATCAGTCTAACCATTTCATATGCTCTCCCATGAAACGTGAACCCTAGCGGCAATGTTACATAAAAGATTAAGCTATCAAGGGCAGATTATTGATCAATATTGAGTAAAATCAACAATGGATGGATAAAAGTTATAAAGTATGAGATGATATTAGGCCGTCATTTTTAAGATGAACAGTAATGTGGAAGCATTAAAGGATATAGACTTATACATATTGGATAGGCAATAAAAGTAACCTGGAATTTGGTAGAAGACCTCGGTAACGAGAAATCGAGGTTAGAATTATGGTATACTATGACCTACTTAAATGCAGTAAAATCATGGGGATGGATAACCAGGTCTATGAAATAAGATATAGCAATATTCGTAAGTTTGAAAATATACCGAGCGAAAAACTTCAGTAATGGCTAAAAATCTGAGGAAAAAGGAAAAAAGAGGCACATAAGCGCACTTACAAGGTCAGAATCATAAATGCTGCATGATAGAAGGTCGCAAACAGTAATGAGATTGGAAGGATTCCAACCATAAGTCATGAAAATGATAAGTGCAACAATCAACATTTAAGGACGAATGTATTTAAGGGGGGGAGGATGTTACATCTCGCGTTTTCGTACGTTAATGTTTAATTGACGTAGACTCGGGGGCGAGATTATATTGAGGTTAACGTATTTACGCTATTTATAACAAACGATAATTAAGTGTCATGAAAGATAAAAGGGTACCCGAATTAAAGAAAACGAGTTTCGTTGAAGGTTGCCGACTTGGGATAAAATACGGGTCGAGCGATAATACATAATAATTATGGATTAGTACCACACAAGGTATCATATGACCGTGAAAATATGATGTACAAAGTATAATAAGAATAAATATAATTTTAAGTAATTTAAGACAATTCTTAATTATACGAGTAATTGGTTAATTACCAGGTAGCGAGATATTACCTACTTAATGAATAAATTATAAGATAAGGTAACCAAAAACGTGGCAGCCACCTAAAGAAATGACTAAGAGTCATTCTTATTAGGTGTCGTGTAAATACACTTCACTACGTTTAAAAATATTTCAACATCCAAGACCTTGCATTATTATAATCAAGGTAAGATATTTCAACAAGTTTCATTTTGAACACTAAAATCATTCTCCCAAAAAAAACCTTTCAAAAGTTGCATTTCAAAACATTACAATCAGAAGTTTCATTTCAAAACATTACAATCAGAAGTGAACGTAGCAAGGTTCTTCTTGCAAGAAATTCCTACAAAAAAAAAAAATCCAACGGAAATTATTAGAATCGTAGCAACGTAAAATCTTACGGTTCCAAAAAATTACAGTGCAATCTTCAAGAATATTATATGGATGTTTCCCTACTCCAGATATGTTAAGGCTATCACTTCTTTCTTTTTGGCATGATCCAAATAATATAAATGAAACGAGCAAAATACGCAACTTTCATAAATGACTCTATTCATAGAAATACTAAGGGTGTCTATATTCTTGATTCCCCATGTGACATATTATTATATCTTCTGTTCATGAGTCTTAAAATATGCGCAGTTGAAAAAGTTGACCCAGAAGAAATTATTAATCCGAAATCCTCATTAAGGAAATCTTTAAGTGATTATCAATATTTTTTTTTTGATATTCAACGATCAATATTGTTAAAATCTGAACTTGATTTCGGCTTTGAACTTCGACAAGGTTGTAAATTTTCAATTTGCTCATAAGTTGGGAGATCTAAGGGTTTATTTTCTTGTGGAATTTTGTAAAGAATCAATATTTTGGGTTCTTCCGACTAGCTGCTCCTAACTGTCTCAACGCGAGAATATGATAAGATTATATTAATAATGTTATGTCAATATATGATTAAATGGCGTTGGGCCAATGTGTTTTTTTATAAAATATAGTAGAAGTTTGCTTTGCATGATCATGTCATGTAGTCACTTTTGGTTGGAGATTATTTCATATTTTTCATGCATCTCATTCATTTACACGTGTACATTGACCTATGACCAGATGACGTTATATATGTGTATTTATATTTATGTATGTATATGTGATATGGAAAAAAGGTTACTGCATTATATATGCACCACCACTTGATCAGCTGTGATGTTTCCCATAGTGGCCGAGATGATATGATGGGATGCCCTCAGAGGCTTGATGATATTATGAAACATGTACCTATGCACGACATGACATTCATACGCATATGCATGACACTATAATTATTCCATGATTTATAGAGTTATCCAAACTTACAGGTTGAGCCATTTACTCTCTATTTCTTCCACGTCAATTATATTCTTGTTTATGTGCCTTACGTACTCGGTACATTATTCGTATTGACGTCCCTTTTGCCTGGGGATGCTGCGTTTCATGCCCCCAGATCTTGATAGACAAGTCGAGAACCCTCCAAGTAGGCTATCAGCTCAGCAGAAGGTGTTGGTGTGCTCCATTTGCTCCAGAGTTGCTTCATTGGTCAGCATGATTAGTATATGTATCGATTAGTATGGCAGGACCTTGTCCCGACCTTTGTGATATTATGTATTCTTAGAGGCTTGTAGACAGATGTCATGTATACGGATACTTGTATGGCCTTGTCGACATATGTTTTGAGTATATAAAGAATCATGCCGACTCTATAGGCCCGTTCTTCATATGTATAAGTTTGTATTCCCTTATGATTTACTCCGGTTCTTTTACATATGATAAAAAGATATGAAAGATACTTTATGTTGGTACTCGGTTGAGAAAGGTACCGGGTGCCCGTCGTAGCCTATCGGTTTGGGTCGTGACATTTGGAATGTGGAGGGTGCATTGCATAGGCCAAAGGGAATCCGCCGGAAGGCAAAAATCCCATATGGACATGTGAATGAGGTCTTCTCTCTGTCCTCTGGGGAAATGGAGATTTGGTTGTACCCTGAGTACCCATCCAGAAAACATAAGTGAGACCTCCCTGCCAGTCTGTCAAGCATCTGATCAATCAAGGGAAGTGGGAAGCGGTCTTTCCGGGTGGCTAGATTTAATTTCCTATAGTCCATGCAAATTCTCCAGCCTATGATGGTTCTTGTAGAGATCATCTAATTGTTATCATTTTTCACCACCGTCATACCACCTTTCTTAGGAACACATTGCACCGGGCTTACCCAGTTGCTGTCAGAGATGGGGAAAATGATTCCCGCATCTAACCACTTAATAATCTCCTTCTTCACCACTTCCTTCATATTGTGGTTCAACCTTCTTTGGTTTTCCCTAGAACTACCAAATCGTCCCTATTCACCTCATCTAAATTCATAATACATGTAGCAAGGGGGTCCTCAATAGTCAAGGTCTCATCATCCTCTTCTAGGATTACATCCACGGCATCAATAAGAGAATAATTGGCGAATTCACTTGCTCGCCTCATAGATTTCTGCACATTGAATGTTATCTCCTTATAGTTCAACCTCATCTTGAGCTCCCCAGTTTCAAAATTAATGAGAGCTTGCCCTGTGGCCAAGAACGGCCTTCCCAAAATTATGGGTATTTCTTCATCCACCCTACACTAAATAATTACAAAATCTGCAGGGAACACAAATTTCCCTACCTGCCCAACACGTCATCCAGAATACCTGAGGGTCTTTTCACAGTTATGCCAGCCAGTTGCAACACAGAGACGTTGGTCTAGCTCTTCCAATCCCCAACCTCTTGTAGATAGCCAGGGGCATAAGATTAATGTTGTCTCCCAAATCACAGAGTGCCTTAGCAAAGGTAAAGTTACCAATGGTGCAGGGAATTGTGAAACTCCCTGGGCCGGACAACTTTTCAGCAACTGGTCTAGTCACAATAGCACTGCATGTCTGAGTTAGAGTAACTGTGGCCAAGTCTTGGAAGTCGAATTTTTGTGATATCAAGTCCTTCATCATTTTTTCATAACCATACATCTCCTTCAAAGCATCAATCAATGGAATATTTACCTGAATCTGTTTCAACATCTCCAAGAACTTCTTGTATTTCTCATCTTTCTGGTACTTGGCCAGCCTCTGTGGGAATGGTGTTGGAGGTCTCTTCTTCCCAATGGTTTGGGTTTTCTGTTTGTTAGACACTACCTCTACTACCGGCTCCTGGGTTGTCTCAGCTTCTTTCTCAGCCTAAATCTATGTGTTGGTTTCTTTCTGGGCAGGCTGCACTGTCACCTTTGTCAGTCTTGCTGAATCATCAAGCTCAATGGGCACTGGTACAAGTGTCTCAGCCTATCTCCTTTCTCGAGCCCTCTCTTGCTCCAAGTCTAGGTCTCTACCATTATGCAAACTCACTTCCATCAGCTACTTTGGGCCTAGATCTTTTGGATTTACCTGAGTGTCTGCAGGTAATGTCTCGTGAGGACGATTGTTCAATGACATCGAAATCTGGCCCAATTGCACTTCACTGTTCTGTATGGCTGACTCATGTGCATCTACTGTTTCAGTCACTTTTGCATTTGACCCAATAACCTGTTGCATCATTGCCTCGAGTTTAGCAAACCCATCTTCCTCTCTCCCACCATGTTGCTGGTGAGGAGGATGATCACCATGCTGCTGATTTTTGTTGTTGTACCCTTGTGGCCTTTGGTAGGGCGCCACATTACCATGAGGTCGCATGGCTCCCATATTTCCATTGTTGTGCTGCGACTGGACTGGCCTGTATGGCTGATTCTGCTGGCCCCAATTCTGACTACCCTGTCTCTGGCCCCCATAATTATACACATAATTCATGTTCTCAGGATAGTGATGGTGATCGCTTTCAGCATTCGACTAGCTACCAATTGGCTGACTAATGCAAGATGTGCATAACCCCCCATTAGTTGTAGCTACAATGTGCACTTGCTGCTTCTGCTCTGACTCGTCCACCTTTTTGGTGAGTATACTCATTTGTTACATTAAGGTGGCCATATTTTCAGCAAGAGTGTTGGCTGGATCTAAGGCCACTGAGTGAACTACTGGAGTGATGGGTGCATTCCTGGTTGTCCACCCCGACTTCTGTGCCATCTTGTCAATCATGATCTGGCTTTCTCTCCATGATTTGCTTAAGAATGCTCCACCAGCTGAAGCATCAACATTAGCCTTCACGCTATCTACCAGACCCATGTAAAACCACTGCTCCAACATCTGCTCTGGAATACCGTGGTGCGGACATATAACCAACATCCCTTTGAATGGTTCCCATATTTCTTGCAATGTTTTCGTTGGCTTTTGTCTGAAGGTCAAAATTTCATCAATTTACTGAGCAGTCTTGTTGGGTGGATGACACTTGTTCATAAATTGTTTGACTAACTCCTCCCACGTATTGATGGAATTGATAGGGATTGAATTTAGCCAAGTCTGGGCTGCTCGTATCACTGAGAATGGAAACAACAACAACTTTATTGCTTCTTGAGTCACATTGGGCGGCCTTTGAGTTTTGCAGATTGACAAGAAATTCTTCAAGTGCTGTTGAGGATCTTCAATGTATGACCCCGAGAATAGTCCCTGGTTTTGCAACAAGTGCAACATGTTGTTTGTGATTTGAAAAGAACTAGCTTGTATTTGCGGGACTACTATCGCTGTGGCCAAATTCTCTGTTGTGGGTTGTGCCCAGTCATATAGGACATGCTCTGGCTACGCAGCTGGGTCTACCACTTTATCCCCATTATTGTTTCTGTTGTTCACCAGCTCTGCCATGTCTGGTTCAGGTTATTTAGTGGATTGTTGTCGTTTGATTTTCAAGTTGGCCCGATTCAAGGCCCTGAAAACTTTCTCGGGATCTGATAATGCTTCAAGCACTTCACCAGTTCTCGATGAGATTCTAGGTATGCACATGTACAACCAAGTTAGCAAACATTAAATTTCAATGTACGGATTGAAAAGGAAAAAAAATTATTACACTAAGAATTTTTGTATTTCTTTCAATTGTAACTGATAACACCGTTAATTCCTGAGCAACATCGCAAAAATTTGATCACGTCCAACTATGCCTTATAAAAAGGACTTAAAGGTCGTTGCAAATATCATTCGGGTATTTAGCCAGAGTCGAATCCCAGAGGGAATTAACCTATCCATTACTTTTGTCAGACTCACTAAATTCTCCCTAATCAACTTCCCAGATGTTTTGAATAAAAATTGGTGATATTTCTACTAATTATGACTGAATAAGAATAATCAAACTAAGAGCTAACTAAGACTGAGTTGTAAACAAATAAGAGAAGGGTCTATGGTTGTGATTTCCCCTATTGATGGACTCCTTTCCTGTTATGTTTTATATAGATTTGCCTAGTCTTCTCTATTGATCATGAGCACTCTTACTACCGTAACTCTCTCCCGAGTAATTACGACAATGTACTAGACACACTCTCCCGAGTTACGCTAGCTGGCTTTTATTATAGCTCACTTAGATCGCACCCAAGGTTTTGGTATCCCTAGTCCCACCTTTAAACCCTCGGTTATTGATTCCTCATATACTTTGGGAGTGGTGATGTTCAACAACTATTGGTGAAAAAGTAGGATGTTGTTGTATTCTTTACTGTTATCTGTCATGACCCAAAATCCATAAGGTCATGATGGCGCCGGAAACCATTGTCAAGCAAGCCAATCATTAAATGGTTAAGTTAAATTTCCTGTTTTAGCATTTCCGAAATCGTTACCTTTCACTTTATTACATAATAACTGAATAAAATCCGCTAAGTAATACGACAATTTAATATTTTATTTTTTATAAAATACATCCCAAACACATCCCAGAACCCGGTGACAAGTGCATGAGCAATTTCTATGAATTTTATAATTTCTACAAAGCTTGTCCGAAATACAACTTGGATAAGGAGTAAAAATGAAAATACAATTCATAGAGGAAGACTCTGCCGACTGCGGGTCGTCTCAGAATAATGCAGCTCGTCTAAGTCTCCATGTCATTCATACTGCTATGAAGGTACATGTTCAATAAAAATAGACAGTAAGTGTAGCATGAGTACGAAAATAACGTATACTCAGTAAGTATCCCTCCTAACCTCAGAGAGGTAGTGACAAGAGGTTGAATTAGACACTTTGTAGAAGTCAATTTAGCATAATCAAGTGAGACACTAAGCATGTATGTCATAGGCAACTTATTAAAATCAGGAATAAATAATATCAACTCCTTCCACATTTAACACTTTAAATCTTCATCATTTCAGTTGACAATTTAAGTCATAATCAGGGATAAGAAACATCAGACTTATTTCACATTTTACACATCAATTCTTCTTCTTATTAACTGGCCATTACAAACTTCCTTAGGCCGATAAACATGTATAAATCACAGGAAATACGCAGCATTTATCATGCGCAAACAAAATGCCAAGGGTCGAACGACGCGGACCAACAATAATAAACTGTGCACTGCCGAGGGTCAAACGGATTGAACCATAGATGAATTTATCTTCCCCGCTCGCGAATCGATCATGCGACACGGTTATACATGAATATAGGGTTATCCTGCTCGCGAATCATACATGCGACTCAGGCACCCATAGATACACATATTCACACGGTAAGTCCACATTTTTATCAAGAAAGCAGTTACCCAAGAAAGTGGTAAAATTCTTCTTTAAGGAACACGAAAAATAGCATTTAAATCTTTGTTTTGAAACTCATTTGCCAAGTTTAATAATATTCAATAATATAACCTTATCAGAAATACAAGGTCACGAGTACTAAATTACCAATTCAATAGCATTATCAGTCTAATATTATTTGCAGGATCACATGATATTTTATTGACAAGGTTACGAGTACAATAAGTCCACATTTTTATCAAGAAAGCAGTTACCCAAGAAAGTGGTAAACTTCTTCTTTAAGGAACACGAAAAGTAGCATTTAAATCTTTGTTTTGAAACTCATTTGCTAAGTTTAATAATATTCTTCTTAGGAAATAAATTACCAATTCAATAGCATTATCAGTTTAATATTATTTGCAAGATCACATGATATTTTATTGACAAGGTCACGAGTACAATAAGTCCACATTTTTATCTAGAAAGCAGTTACCCAAGAAAGTGGTAAAATTCTTCTTTAAGGAACACGAAAATTAGCATTTAAATCTTTGTTTTGAAACTAATTTTCCAAGTTTAATAATATTCAATAATATAACTTTATCAGAAATACAATTATCCATGGAGGAATCAATTCTCTTTCTAAATGATTAAGAAAGGTACACTATAGCCTTCTTAGGAAATAAATTACCAATTCAATAGCATTATCAGTCTAATATTATTTGCAGGATCACATGATATTTTATTGACAAGGTCACGAGTACGACAAGTCAATCATGATAGTGTGTCCTAGACTACCCAGACATGGCATAATAGTAGGTACGCACGGACTCTCGTCACCTCGTGCGTACGTAGCCCCCGCAGATAGTAGCACATATTTAATTAGTTCACCTAGGGGGACAATTCCCCCTCACAAAGTTAAAAAGGAGACTTACCTCGCTCCGAAATTCCATAACCGACTTCCAAGCCCTTCCGACGACTCCAATGGACGCACAACGCCCCAAAACTATCCAAATAATGACAAACCAATGAAAATATACTCTAATATTTGCAATAATTCAAATTATATAATTTCGCAACTCCGCTCAGTGAATAAACCAAAATGCCATCGGGCCCACGTGCCCGGATTACAAAATTTCTTGAAGATATACCCTACCCTTAGCCTTACTAGCTCAAATATAACATTTACCCTTAATTTCATGCTCAAATTCATGGTAAAACACCAATATATAAATTTCTAGGTTTTCTTGAAAATTCCTAATTTTTCCACAATTTTTCATGTTCAAATCCATGCATAAACCTGGTATTTAGCTTGAGATAAGTAGGAACAACTTGCCTTGACATAGATGACAGAAATCTCTTCTTGAAGCTCTCCAAAAATCGCCCCAACCATGAGAAATATGAGAGAAATGGCAAAAATCTCGTTTAAAACATAACACTACCCAGGCGATCCTCCCATGCGTTCGCATGGAATGCTTTGCTTTCGCATAGGCCAATTATGCTTCCTCCCTAATTCCTTCTGTGCGGTCACATGCCAGCTCCCGCGTTTGCATAGGCCAAACTCATCATAGCATCCAAACGCACATTGTGCGATCGCTACTCCAACCCCGCGATCGCATAAGCCTTCAACCTGTGGCCTCAACTTTTCCTTCTTCGTGATCGCATTGCACTCCCTGCGATCGCATAGACCAAAATCCAGCCCTCCGATTTTCTCCTTTTCTATCACACACCATGGACCGCGATCTCCTAGCAGACCAGTGACACCATAAAACAGCAGCAGCAAAACAGAAATGATACGAACTCACCCCGAAAAACACCGGAGGCCCCCGGGACCCCGTCCAAATCGCACGACTCAGTCCCATAAAATCCCATGGACTTTCTCGAGCCCTCAAATCACATCAAACGATGCCGAAATCACGAATCACACTCAAACTCAAACTTTATGAACTTTGAAATTTCAAATACCACATCCTATGCTGAAACCTATCAAATCACGTCTGATTGACCTCAAATTTTGCACACAAGTCATATTCGACATTATGTACAACCTCCAACTTCCGGACTCGCATTCCGACCCCGATATCAAAATTTCCACTTCCAGTCGGGTTTTTCAAAAATCTACAAATTTCTATCTTTAGCCAAATGACTTCAAAATAACCTATGGACATCCGAATTCACATCCGATCGCGCTCCCAACTACAGACTCACCATACTGAGCTATTCCCAGGCTCGGAATCCCGAACTGACATCAATAACACTTAAATGCGCTTCAAGCCAAACTTAGGAAATTTCTTCAAAATGCTGACTTCCACAATATACGCCGAAACGCTCCCGGGTTATCCGAAGCTTGATCCGGACATACGCCCAAGTCCGAAATCATCATACGAACCTACTGAAACCATCAGATCCTGATTCTGAGGTCAGTTACTCAAAATTCCAATCTTAGTCAATTTCTCCAACCTAAGGCTTTTGAAATGAGAATTTTCTTTCCAATTTGACTCTGAACTTCCCGAAATTTAACTCCGACCATGCCCACTAGTCATAATACCTGAAATGGAGCTGCTCATGACTTCAAACCACTGAACAATGCGCTAGAGCTCAAAACGACCGGTCGGGTCGTTACATTATCATTCTCATGATCTTGTACTTCCCCCATCATGTTCTCACCCTCTTATTATTGTTCATGTAGCCTCTATTATTTGTTATCATGTCCATACATTATTTATCTGCACATGTTATATGTGGTGTCTTATCCTAGCCTCATCACTACTTCGTCGAGGTTAGGCTCGACACTTACCAATACATGTGGTCGGTTATACTAATACTACACTCTTCACTGTTCTGTGCAGATCATGGTACTGGACCGAGTTGATCCCATTTGGAGTTGATGAATTCTATCCCACATGAGATCCTAGGTAGATTGGCCGGTGTTCGCAGACCCTGGAGTCCCCTTCTAGTTGCTTCAGTTTACTGTTTCTTCTATTCGAAAACAGTTGTATGTTCTTCAACCAGTATTTGTAGTAACTCTTACAAGTTCGCGAATTGTGACACCAGACTCTGGCTACTTGTGCATGAATATTTGGAATTTTATGAACATTCTCACTTCTTTACTCTTTTATGTTTCAAATTAATGTCGTCTAGAGAATTGCTTCAAGAGTTAGTGTATTAAATCTCTAATTGTTGGCTTGCCTGGTAACAAAAAGGTTAGGCGCCATGACGGTTCCGATGGTAGAAAATTCAGGTCGTGACAATTAGTAATACGAGTGTTAGTGTTTGGGAGTGGAATAGTAAAAGAGTTCAACAATAAAACAAATCAAGGCACCCGAAAAATTGTGACATTAGTTGACTAAGAGGTAGTTATTATTTTATATAATAATATAGATTATTTCATGTCTTTTCATATTATAGTTTAATCATCAAATTAACTTAAAGTGAAACTTTTTAAGGGGAACAAAACTTCATGTTACACTTTTTAATGGTTATATTGAGATCTGGAAAAATTATTTACAACAAAACAAGATCTGAAAAAGCCCGAAGGCTCTTAGTGAAATATCTTTTTCCTTTTTTACTCTTTAAAATAAATATTACATTGGACAAAATTGTAAAAATTTTCTTTCCTAATATTTAGGATCTTGAAATGAATTAAGATTTTAGTTATTAAATATCTCTTTATTCAACAAGGTATGAAGTCCTAATATTTAGAATTTTAAGTCAACCAAGATTTTATATATTACAAATCCTTTTCTTGAAAAGTTGGTTGATCAAATACGAGAAAAAGAAAAATATGATTGAACCTGATTATAATAATTTATAGTAAAATTGAGGTTCGATGTAATTTATATTGCTGATCAAATCTCACTAATGAGTGATTCAATGTAATTTAACCAAAATATTGCATATTAAATTATTTCTTTATTTAAAAATTATAATGAGCTAATATTAACAAGTTGAATCAACAAAACAATCATAATAATATTATTTTTGGTTGTATGTAAATTATAGTTACACTTGCATATAACAACTGTAATTATTCACAAAATATTACCGTATGACTAAGTCTTTATATTGAAAAATTTAAAATTAATATAATATGGATAATTAATATATTATTGTTTTCGATGATGACCACTTATCAGAAGGTTTTCTTTTCCTTTCCGTAAATAGGCTTTCCCAACGACAATAGGGATTCTTGTTTTTTTATGATTTGGAATTGGAGTGACAAATACATGATTTACTTCAAAATCTTAAAAAATAATTTGTTCAAAGTTTACATTATAGTTTTAACCAATACAAAATATAGCAAATTCAACCAATTTATCACATCATCTTTAATATGAAATAAAAAATAAAGCAAAGAAAGAAAAATCTTTATAGAATAATGAAGGTGGCAATTACACCCAAAGAAAAAAACTACTAACTTCTTACGGTTGAAGTAATCATAGACTACTTTCTTCCGTTCTTTAATTTTTATTAAATTATAAATATACTATTTAGTATTATAGTTAACAATTTTAAAAACTGTATCCTCATTAAATTAGGGTTCACGCGCAAAGTGCATACCTAAGACTAGTATATACATATACATATATATATATATATATATACATATATATATATATATATATATNAGAGAGAGAGAGAGAGAGAGAGAGAGAGACTTAGATGCAATATTTATTTAATGCGCGTTAAGACAATAAATAGATGGAACGTATTATCTGCACATATAGATAGAGTAGTAAAATAATGTGATGACCCATGTGTAATTTAGCAAGAATTGTGTTCCGAGTCCCCGAAAGCCTCCACTAAACTCACCTCGATGTACATGCACAGTTCGAGCGTGTAGCCGGGAAGTCTTTATGTGGAAATGTGTTGAATAGTTGAATTTATGATAATTAATGGAATAAAGTTGACTTTGGTCAACATTTTTGTTAAACGGACCCGGACCCGTGATTTGACGCTCCCGGAGGGTCCGTAGGAAAATATGGGACTTGGGCGTATGCCCGGAATCGAATTCCGAGGTCCCAAGCACGGGAAATAAATTTTTAAAGAAAATTATTTTCTAAAAATAAGAAAGACTTTTGAAAATGAACTTTCATGTGACATCTGTGTTACCGGACCCGTATTATGGTTCCGAAACCCGGAACAAGTTTGATATGTGTTATGTGAGTTATCTGTAAAATTTTGATAGAAACGGACTTGGTTTGACGTGTTTCGGATCAAAATTGGAGAATTTAAAAGTTTATGAAGTTTGAGAAAACTCTATGGATTTTTTAGTTTAATTCATTATTTTTGATGTTATTTTAGTGGTATAATTACTCAAATAAGTTCGTAGGATGATTTTGAAATTGTGTGTATATTTGATTTTGAGCCCCGGGCTCGGGTGAGTTCCGGGTAGGCGTCAGGGTGCAAAAGAGTTGGAAAAATCTGGTGTATTGTGTTGTTTCTAGTGTCTAGTATTTTCTTCTCATCGATCGCGGTGTGTTGCACGCGATCGCGGTGTGTTGCACGCAATCGCGGTGTGCATTTTGGGAAGGGGTTCAATTTGCTCTGCGCGATCGCAAAGAGCTGAGTGCGAACGCGGAGCCTCATGGCTTAGCTCTACGCGATCGTAATCACTTGTTCGCGATCGCATAAGTCTCTTGTGGGGTTGGGGGACTGGGCAGCAATTTATTCTATGCGAACGCGATCTCTCGTTCATGATCGCGTGGGTCCATGTTCTTGTTCTCTGGGATCGCAATCCCTTGTTCGCGATCGCGTAAGTTTAAAACCCAGTACTCTCCGCGATCGCAACTCCTTTTACGCGATCGCGTAGAGTTAAATCGCTCAGTGCGTTTAAAGTCTTAAAAACAGAATTTTATTTCGGGATTTCCATTTCTTCATCAATTCCTTCTTCTCCAAAACTCCATTGATGACCCCAAGATAGATTCCCTCCATAACCACTTGGGTAAGTGATCTTAATACCAATTTCTTCCACTTTCCCTAATCAGTAGAATCTAAGCCTAAAATCCTAAAATCAAAGTAAAAACTTGGGGTTTTGGGTAGAGTTAGGGCTTATGGGATTTTTGATAATTCAAACTCAATTTGGGTCGGGTTTAAAAAAAAATCATATATTTGAACTCGTGAGGTTATGTGTGATCGGGTTTTGGTTCGAGCCTCGTGTTTAGACCAAGCGGGCCCGGGGTCGAATTTTGGTATTTTTGGAAGAATTCCAGGAAATGGATAGTTAGGCTATGGGATCGATTTATTGAGTCATTATTGATATACTTAAGTTAATTATGTCTAGATATTGTTGTTCCGGAGTTGAATTCAAAAAGGAAAGCGGTGTTAGACGCTTGATTGCTATTTTTGGACTGAAGTAAGTGTCTTGCCTAACTTTGGAGAGGGAATAGGTATTTTATGCTAAGTGTTAAGTGTTTATCATGTTTAATGCATAGGTGAGGTGACGAGTACCTATGCATTGTGTATCAAGCATGCCCGTGAGTCTATTTTCGATAAAACTCTTGTTATTACTTCAACGTTCGTTATAATATGCAATTGTCTCTACTAGGAAGTTGATTATTATTAAAAACTCTGGTTGATGAACTCATGATGTATTGGTTCGTTTGAAAAACCAATTGTAAAGGATAAATTTGAAACGACTGGTTATAGCTGAGACCCTTGTCGGGCAATCGTTATGATATTGACTAATACTTTCCCCTTGCCGGGGTGATTTTGAATTGTATTTTCACTATGTTGCATTCCTTGCCATTGATATTGTCATTGTTTTTGTGAGGAAGAGTGTAAAGCACAAACGGTGATGCCGTGCCGTGATTTACATTGATTACATCATAATTTACATAGTGAGGAAGAGAGTAAAACCACGAAGGGGGATGCTGTGCCGATTGATTACTATTTATGCACGAAGGATCATTTCGTGCCGATTGATTATATTTATGCACGAAGGAACATTCCGTGCCGATTGATTATATTTATGCACGAAGGAACATTCCGTGCCGATTGATTATATTTATGCACGAAGGAACATTGCGTGCCGATTGATTGTTATTTATGCGCGAGGGGACATTTCGTGCCGTGTTGATGATATATATATATATATATATGCACGAGGGGACATTCTGTGCCATGATTGTGATGTTTTATACACGAGGGGACATTCCATGCCGTGATTGTGATGTTTTATGCACGATGGGACATTCTGTGGCATGTTTATGATATTATGCACGAGGGGACATTCTGTGCAATATTTTATATTGTTATACACGAGGGGACATGCCGTGCCGTTTCTTTTCACTGTTTAATTCATGTTGTCAATCCCCGTTATTATTTTCGGATATTTTAGATTGTTATTTTCGTTCCGTCATTTTAGTATTTGCTATCTCTTCCCCGTAATTCTATTCTTGTTTATTTTCTGCGATACTATTGAAGTGCACAGGTACAATTTGTTGTCGTGTCCTAGACTCGTAACTACTTCGCCGAGGTTATGCTCGGCACTTACTCAGTACATGGGGTCGGTTGTACTAATGCTACACCTGCACTTCTTTATGTTCTGCAGATTACGCAGCCGGACCCAGTGGACATTGCTAGTGGGAGTGTCCTTCAGTCCATTCCAGACGACACCGAGGTAGTTCCGCATGGCATTCGTGGATCTCGGCGTCCCTATTTATCTTTCATTCTGTCTTTTATCTATTTTCCAATCATATACATCATGTTATTTTCAAACTGTTGTTTTTAGTCAAATCTTGGACTAGTTCGTGAGGTTGTGACTCCACTTCTAGGTTGTACTTAAAGGGATTTCTGCGTTATTAGCTATCATTATTTAGAATTATGTTAATGCTTCCGCACTTTGTTTCAATTATATAGTCAGTGTTTGTTAGTTTCAGTTGTTAATAAATCAATACAGTTAACATGTTGGTTTGCCTAGCGGGTGCAACATTAGGCGCCATCACAGACTGAAGGTGGGATTTTTGGTCGTGACAAGTTGGTATCAGAGCACTAGGGTACTTAGATCTCACAACGCACGGACAAATTTGGTAGAGTCTGCAGGATCGGTACGGAGATGTCTATACTTATCCCCCAGAGGCTGCAAAGTTTGGAATAACTTCACTTTCTTCTTTTCTGTCGTGCGATTTGAAATTATAAATGCTAATTGAGTTTTGGTTCTATTCTCTCGCAGATGGCGAGAACACGCGCTTCCTCATCTACCGATCAGCAGTCCGACTCTCATGTTGCAGCTCCTACGAGGGGCCGAGGCCAAGGCCGTATAGAGGCCGAGGTAGAGGCAGGGCTCATCCCAGAGCAGCAACCCTAGTAGAGGACCTACATTTAGACTTTGCCGGTGAGGTTCCTACTCAGACAGTTCCAGTTGGACCAGCTCAGGTCCCAGAGGGGTTCATTGCCACCCCGGTGCTTCACGACGCTCTAGTTCGCTTAGTGGCGCTCATGGAGAGTGTGGCTCAAGCCGGTCCTCTTTCGACTGCACCAGCCGTCTCTCAGGCTGGGGAAGGGACCCAGACTCGTGCTACTCGCACACCAGAGTAGCTAAATCCTCAGTTCCAGACTCTGGTGCCTTAGACGGCCGGAGCAGCTCAGCCAGGCATTGTGGACCCGGCAGTTGAGGGAGCAGCTATGTCAGCATATGGTTTATGGAGATTGGATATATTCACCATGTTGTTCACTACTACATTTACTGGTGCACCATCAGAGGATCCCCGAGATTATTTGGACAGCTGTCATGAGGTTCTTCGGAACATGGGCATAGTAGAGTCCAATGGAGTTGATTTTGCTACCTTTCGTCTTTCGGGTTCCGCCAAGACTTGGTGGAGAGACTATTGCTTGACCAGGCCAGTTGGGTCTGCACCATTAACTTGGGCTCAGTTCTACGAGTTATTCGTGGGTATGTTCCTTCCAGTTACTCAGAGGGAGAATCTTCGGAGGCAGATTGACCGCCTCAAGCAAGGATCCATGTCTGTCACTCAGTACGAGACCAGGTTCATCACTCTAGCTCGGCGTGCTATTATGATACTCCCCACTGATCGTGAGAGAGTGAGGAGGTTTATTGAGGGTTTGGCTCAGCCCATCAGGCTTCAGATGGCCAAGGAGTCAGGTACTGATATTTCGTTCCAGGATGCGGCCAATGTGGCCAGGAGGATTGAGATGATTATGTCACAGGGTGGTTGTCAGGGGGCTGACAAGAGGCCCCGTCATTTCGGTCATTTCAGTGGAGCCTCATATGGGGGCAGGGATTCTTCAGGTAGAGGTCATCCTCCCAGACCCTATCAGTCGGCACTTCAGCTAGCTCACAGTGCACCGCCAGCTCCTATTGGTGCACCACCAGCACCTATTAGTGCACCGCCGCTTCAGAGCTTCAAGGGTGGTTATCAGGGTCGCCAGAGCTAGTTCCGGAGTCAGCAACCATATCAGCAGAGACCTTGTTATTCTTGCGGTGGTTTGGGGCATATTTCGAGGTTCTGCCCCCGAGGTTCTGGTGGGTCGCAGTATCAGGGATCACGTGCCATGGTTCCCGCATCAAGCACACCCCCACCCTCTCAGCCAGCTAGGGGTGGCGGTTGGGGTGCCAGAAGTAGAGGTTAGACTAATAGAGGTGGAGAACATGCCACAAGAGGTATAGGTCAGGCCGTAGTAGGTCGACCCAGAGATGATCAGGTTGGAGGGGCTCCGTCCCGGTGCTATGTTTTTCCTGCCATGCCTGATGCTGAGGCTTCTGATGCAGTTATTACAGGTACGGTTTCAGTTTGCAGCCGAGAGGCTTCAGTGTTATTTGATCCGGGTTCTACATTCTCCTATGTGTCTTCATATTTTGCCCATTATTTGAATATGCCCCGTGATCCTTTGAGTACTGTTCTGCTTGTGTCTACACCGGTGGGTGATTCTATAGTGGTAGATCGAGTCTACCGTGTTTGCTTATTTGTCATTGGTGGTCTGGAGACCCAAGTTGATCTTTTGCTTCTTGATATGGTTGACTTCTATTTTATATTGGGGATGGATTGGTTATCCCCCTATTATGCTATTCTGGACTGTCATGCCAAGACACTGACCTTGGCTTTGCCAGGGGTGCCTCGTTTGGAGTGGAGGGGGGCTCCTACTCATTCTTCTGGTAGAGGCATTTCTTATATGAAGGCTCGACGCATGCTTGAGAAGGGGTGCTTGGCCTATCTGGCCTATGTTCGTGATTCTAGCGCCGAGGTTCCTTCCCGGGAGTCTGTGCTCGTGGTTCATGAGTTTCCAAAGGTATTCCCTGCTGACCTGCCGAGTATGCCACCCGACAGGGATATTGATTTTTGTATTGAGCTAGCTCAGGGCACCCAGCCTATTTCTACTCCGTCGTATCATATGGCCCCGCCAGAGTTGAAGGATTAGTTGCAGGATTTGATAAAGGCTTCATNGTGCTTCACGACGCTCTAGTTCGCTTAGTGGCGCTCATGGAGAGTGTGGCTCAAGCCGGTCCTCTTTCGACTGCACCAGCCGTCTCTCAGGCTGGGGAAGGGACCCAGACTCGTGCTACTCGCACACCAGAGTAGCTAAATCCTCAGTTCCAGACTCTGGTGCCTTAGACGGCCGGAGCAGCTCAGCCAGGCATTGTGGACCCGGCAGTTGAGGGAGCAGCTATGTCAGCATATGGTTTATGGAGATTGGATATATTCACCATGTTGTTCACTACTACATTTACTGGTGCACCATCAGAGGATCCCCGAGATTATTTGGACAGCTGTCATGAGGTTCTTCGGAACATGGGCATAGTAGAGTCCAATGGAGTTNCGTATCATATGGCCCCGCCAGAGTTGAAGGATTAGTTGCAGGATTTGATAAAGGCTTCATTAGGCCTAGTGTTTCTCCTTGGGGTGCTCCAGTATTGTTTGTCAAGAATAAAGATGGCTCGATGAGGACGAGTATTGACTACCGGATGTTGAATAAGGTTACTATTAAGAACAAGTATCCTATGCTGAGGATTGATGATTTATTTGACCAGTTCCAGGGTGCTTCCATGTTTTTCAAGATTGACTTGAGATCTGATACCATCAGCTGAAGATTAGGGCGTCTGATGTCCCTAAGACAGCTTTTTGCACTCGTTATTGGCATTATGAGTTCTCGGTGATGTCATTTGGGCTGACAAATTCCCCCGTTGCTTTTATGGAGTTGATGCACCGAGTGTTCAGGCCTTATTTAGACTCATTTGTAATTTGTTNAACTTGGGCTCAGTTCTACGAGTTATTCGTGGGTATGTTCCTTCCAGTTACTCAGAGGGAGAATCTTCGGAGGCAGATTGACCGCCTCAAGCAAGGATCCATGTCTGTCACTCAGTACGAGACCAGGTTCATCACTCTAGCTCGGCGTGCTATTATGATACTCCCCACTGATCGTGAGAGAGTGAGGAGGTTTATTGAGGGTTTGGCTCAGCCCATCAGGCTTCAGATGGCCAAGGAGTCAGGTACTGATATTTCGTTCCAGGATGCGGCCAATGTGGCCAGGAGGATTGAGATGATTATGTCACAGGGTGGTTGTCAGGGGGCTGACAAGAGGCCCCGTCATTTCGGTCATTTCAGTGGAGCCTCATATGGGGGCAGGGATTCTTCAGGTAGAGGTCATCCTCCCAGACCCTATCAGTCGGCACTTCAGCTAGCTCACAGTGCACCGCCAGCTCCTATTGGTGCACCACCAGCACCTATTAGTGCACCGCCGCTTCAGAGCTTCAAGGGTGGTTATCAGGGTCGCCAGAGCTAGTTCCGGAGTCAGCAACCATATCAGCAGAGACCTTGTTATTCTTGCGGTGGTTTGGGGCATATTTCGAGGTTCTGCCCCCGAGGTTCTGGTGGGTCGCAGTATCAGGGATCACGTGCCATGGTTCCCGCATCAAGCACACCCCCACCCTCTCAGCCAGCTAGGGGTGGCGGTTGGGGTGCCAGAAGTAGAGGTTAGACTAATAGAGGTGGAGAACATGCCACAAGAGGTATAGGTCAGGCCGTAGTAGGTCGACCCAGAGATGATCAGGTTGGAGGGGCTCCGTCCCGGTGCTATGTTTTTCCTGCCATGCCTGATGCTGAGGCTTCTGATGCAGTTATTACAGGTACGGTTTCAGTTTGCAGCCGAGAGGCTTCAGTGTTATTTGATCCGGGTTCTACATTCTCCTATGTGTCTTCATATTTTGCCCATTATTTGAATATGCCCCGTGATCCTTTGAGTACTGTTCTGCTTGTGTCTACACCGGTGGGTGATTCTATAGTGGTAGATCGAGTCTACCGTGTTTGCTTATTTGTCATTGGTGGTCTGGAGACCCAAGTTGATCTTTTGCTTCTTGATATGGTTGACTTCTATTTTATATTGGGGATGGATTGGTTATCCCCCTATTATGCTATTCTGGACTGTCATGCCAAGACACTGACCTTGGCTTTGCCAGGGGTGCCTCGTTTGGAGTGGAGGGGGGCTCCTACTCATTCTTCTGGTAGAGGCATTTCTTATATGAAGGCTCGACGCATGCTTGAGAAGGGGTGCTTGGCCTATCTGGCCTATGTTCGTGATTCTAGCGCCGAGGTTCCTTCCCGGGAGTCTGTGCTCGTGGTTCATGAGTTTCCAAAGGTATTCCCTGCTGACCTGCCGAGTATGCCACCCGACAGGGATATTGATTTTTGTATTGAGCTAGCTCAGGGCACCCAGCCTATTTCTACTCCGTCGTATCATATGGCCCCGCCAGAGTTGAAGGATTAGTTGCAGGATTTGATAAAGGCTTCATTAGGCCTAGTGTTTCTCCTTGGGGTGCTCCAGTATTGTTTGTCAAGAATAAAGATGGCTCGATGAGGACGAGTATTGACTACCGGATGTTGAATAAGGTTACTATTAAGAACAAGTATCCTATGCTGAGGATTGATGATTTATTTGACCAGTTCCAGGGTGCTTCCATGTTTTTCAAGATTGACTTGAGATCTGATACCATCAGCTGAAGATTAGGGCGTCTGATGTCCCTAAGACAGCTTTTTGCACTCGTTATTGGCATTATGAGTTCTCGGTGATGTCATTTGGGCTGACAAATTCCCCCGTTGCTTTTATGGAGTTGATGCACCGAGTGTTCAGGCCTTATTTAGACTCATTTGTAATTTGTTTTGATTGCTGATATATTGATATACTCTCGCATCCGAGAAGAGCATGAGCAGCACCTTAGAGTCGTCCTCCAGAATTTGAGGGATAGTTAGTTGTATGCAAAATTTTCCAAGTGTGAGTTCAGTTGCATTTCTAGGCCATGTGGTATTGTCACAGGGTGTTCAGGTGGATCCCAAGAAGATTTCAACAGTCAGAGATTGGCCTAGACCCACCTCAGCTACAGAGATCCGAAGTTTCTTGGGCTTGGCTGGTTATTATCGCCGGTTTGTGGAGGGATTTTCATCCATTGCGGTCCCTATGACCAGGTTGACTCAGAAGAGTGCTCGGTTCAGGTGGTCTGAGGAGCGTGAGGTGAGCTTTCAGAAGGTCAAGACAACCTTGACCATGACACCAGTGTTAGTTTTGCCCACAGGTTCAGGATTGTATACCGTGTATTGTGATGCTTCACGGGTTAGGCTTGATGCAATGTTGATGCAGGATGGCAAGGTTATCGCCTATGCTTCTCGTCAGTTGAAGGTTCACAAGAAGATATATCAAGTTCATGACTTGGAGTTAGCAACTATTGTGCATGCATTGAAGATTTGGAGGCATTATTTGTATGGTGTGCCATGTGAGGTGTTCACGGATCATAAGAGCTTACAGTATCTGTTCAAATAAAAGGAGTTGAACATGAGGCAGAGGACACAATTAGAGTTGCAGAAGGATTATGATATTACCATTCTTTATCATCCGGGGAAGGCCAATGTGGTTGCCGATGCTTTGAGCCGGAAGTCAGCCAGTATGGGTAGTCTTGCCAATTTATCAGTCCGAGAGCGACCTCTTGCTTTGGATGTTCAGGCTTTGGCCGATCGATTTGTAAGATTGGAGGTTTCTGAGACGGGCAGTGTTTTGGCCCATACCGTGGCTCGTTCTTCATTGTATGACCGTATTCAGGCCAGGAAGTATGATGATCGCCATTTATGTGTTCTTAGAGATAGATTCAGGCACGGAGATGCCAAACAGGTTACGGTTGATGATGAGGGAGTTTTAAGGATGCAGGGTTAGATTTGTGTACCTGATGTGGATGGTATTCGTGAGTTGATACTTCAGGAGGCCCATAGTTCCCAGTATTCTCTCCATCCGGGCGCCGCAAAGATGTACCAGGACTTGCGGCAGCACTATTCATGGCGGAGGATGAGGAAGGATATTGTAGCTTATGTAGCTTGATTCTTGAAATGTCAGCAGGTTAACTACGAGCACCAGAGACCAGGTGGTTTGATGCAGCAGATTCAGCTTCCCGTGTGGAAGTGGGAGCGTATTACCATGTACTTTGTAGTTGGACTCCGCGGACTCAGAGGATGTTTGACGCAGTATGGGTCGTTATGGATAGGCTGACCAAGTCAGCACACTTCATTCCAGTATCAATTTCGTATTCAGCACAGAAGTTGGCAAAGATCTATATGAGAGAGATTGTTAGACTGCATCGTGTGCCCATGTCTATTATATCAGACCGAGGTACCCAGTTTACCTCCCATTTCTGGAGAGTATTTTAGCGAGAGTTGGGCACACAGATCGACTTGAGCACAACATTTCATCCTCATACGGACGGATAGTCCTAGAGCACTATTCAGATTTTGGAGGATATGTTGCGAGCTTGTGTCATTGACTTTGGTGGTTCATGGGACCAGTTTTTGCCTTTAGCTGAGTTTGCCTACAACAACAACTATCAGTTGAGTATTTAGACGGCTTCGTATGAGGCGTTGTATGAAAGACGGTGTCGGTCTCCAGTCGGATGGTTTGAGTTGGGAGAGGCTAGATTGTTGGGTTCCGAGTTAGTCCAGGATGCCATGGACAAGGTGAAGATCATTTACGATAGACTTCGTACAGCTCAATCTAGGCAAAAGTGTTATGCGGATCGCAGAGTTCGAGATTTGGCATTCATGATAGGACACCGGTTATTTGTTCGAGTGTCGCCTATGAAGGGCGTGATGAGATTCGGAAAGAAGGGCAAGAGTAGCCCTAGGTACATTGGTCCATTTGAGATTCTGGACAAGGTAGGAGAGGTGGCCTATAGACTAGCCTTGCCACTTAGTTTGCCAGACGTGCATCCGATATTTCACATGTCTATGCTCCGAAGGTATATTGCGAACCCATCTCATGTACTTGATTTCAGTCTTGTCCAGTTGGACAAGGATTTGTCTTATGAGGTGGAGCCGGTAGCCATATTAGATCGGCAGGTGCGACAATTGAGATCAAAGAGTTATCCTTCAATTCGTGTTCAGTGGAGAGGTCATCCTGTTGAGGCAGCTACTTGGGAGTCCGAGCCCGCTATGCGGAGCCAATATCCCCACCTTTTCCCCGATTCAGGTACTTTTCTACGTCCGTTCGAGGACAAACGGTTGTTTTAGAGGTGGAGATTGTGATGACTGTGTAATTTAGCAAAAACTGTGTTCTGAGGCCCCAAAAGCCTATGTTAATCTCACCTCGATGTACGTGCACAGCCCGAGTGCGTAGCCGAGAAGTCTTTCTGTGGAAATGTGTTAAACAGTAGAATTTATGATAATTAATGAAATAAAGTTGACTTTGGTCAATATTTTTGGTAAACAGACCCGGACCCGGACCCATGATTTGATTGTCCCGGAGGGTCCTTAGGAAAATATGGGACCTGGGCATATGCCCGGAATCAAATTCCGAGGTCCCAAGCCCGAGAAATAAATTTTTAAGGAAAATTATTTTCTGAAACATGTTCGATATGTGTTATGTGAGTTATCTGTAAAATTTGGAAAGCAAAAGACTTGGTTTGACGTGTTTCAGATCAACATTGGAGAATTTAGAAGTTTATGAAGTTTGAGAAAACTCTATGGCTTTTAGAGTTTAATTCATTATTTTTTATGTTATTTTAGTGGTGTAATTACTCGATTAAGTACATAGGATGGTTTTGAAGTCTTGTGTATATTTGGTTTTGAGCCCCGAGGGCTCGGGTGAGTTCCGGGTAGGTGTCGGGGTGCAAAAGAGTTGGAAAAATCTGGTGTGTTGTGTTGTTTTTGGTGTACAGTCTTTTCTTGTCCGCGATCGCAATGTGTATTTTTCGAAGGGGGTCAATTTGCTCTGCGTGATCGCAAGAGCTGAGTACGAATGCGGAGCCTCAGGTCTTAGCTCTACGCGATCACAATCCATTGTTCGCGATCGCATAAGACTCTTGTGGGGTTGGGGGACTGGGCGTCAATTTGTTCAATGCAAACATGATCTCTTGTTGGCGATCGCATGGGTCAACGTTCTTGTTCTCTTCGATCGCAATCCCTTGTTCACGATCGCGTAAGTTTAAAACCGAGTACTCTCCTCGATCGCAACTCCTTTTCTGCAATCGCGTAGAGTAAAATCGCTCAGTGCATTTAAAGTCTTAAAAACAGAATGTTATTTCGGGATTTCCACTTCTTCATCATTTCCTTCTTCTCCAAAAACCCCATTGACGACCCCGAAGCTATATTCCCTCCATAACCACTTGGATAAGTGATCTTAACACCAATTTCTTCCACTTTCCTTCCCTAATCACTAGAATCTAGGCCTAAAATCCTAAAATCAAAGTAGAAATTAGGGGTTTTGGGTAGAGTTAGGGCTTATGGGATTTTGGGTAATTCAACCTCAATTTGGCGTCGGATTTCAAAACAAATCATATATATGAACTCGTGGGGGTATGGGTGATCGCGTTTTGGTCTGAGCCTCGTGTTTGGACCAAGTGGGCCCGGGGTCGAATTTTGGTATTTTTGGAAGAATGCTACGAAATGGATAATTAGGCTATGAGATCGATTTATTGAGTCATTATTGACATACTTACGTTAATTATGTATAGATGTTGTTGTTCCGGAGTTAAATTCAAAAAGAAAGGCGGTGCTAGAGGCTTGATTGCTATTTTTGGACCCGACGTAAGTGTCTTGCCTAACTTTTGTGAGGGAATTGGTATTGCGTGCTAAGTGTTAAGTGTTTATCATGCTCAATGCGTAGGTGAGGTGACGAGTACCTATGCATTGTGTGTCAAGCATGCCCATGAGTCTATTTTCGATAAAAATCTTATTATTACATCCATGTTCGTTATAATATGCAATTGTCTCTACTGGGAAGTTGATTATTGTTGAAACCTCTGGTTGATGAACTCATGATTTATTGGTTCGTTTGAAAACCCAATTGTAAAGGATATATTTGAAAGGATTGGTTATAGTTGAGACTCTTTCCGGGCAATCGTTATGATATTGACTGATACTTTCCCCTTGCTGGGTGATTTTGAATTGTATTTCCACTATGCTGCATTCCTTGCCATTGATATTGTCATTGTTTTGGTGAGGAAGAGTGTAAAGCACAAAGGGCGATGCCGTGCCATGATTTACATTGATTACATCATAATTTACATAGTGAGGAAGATAGTAAAACCACGAAGGGGGATGCCGTGCCGATTGATTACTATTTATGCACGAAGGAACATTCTGTGTCGATTGATTATATTTATGCACGAAGGAACATTCCGTGCCGATTGATTATATTTATGCACGAAGGAACATTCCGTGCCGATTGATTGTTATTTATGCGCGGGGGGACATTTCGTGCCGTGTTGATGATATATATATGCACGAGGGGACATTGCGTGCCATGATTGTGATGTTTTATGCACGAGGGGATATTTCGTGCCATGTTTATGATATTATGCACGAGGGGACATTCCGTGCAATATTTTATATTGTTATGCACGAGGGGACATGCCGTGTCGTTTCTTTTCCCTGTTTAATTCGTGTTGTCAATCCCCGTTATTATTTTCGGATATTTTAGACTGTTATTTTCATTTCGTCATTTCAGTATTTTCTATCTCTTACCCCCAGCATGTTCTTCTCCGTAATGGTATTCTTGTTTATTTTCTGCGATACTATTTAAGTGCACAGGTACAATTTGTTGTCGTGTCCTAGCCTCGTGACCACTTCGCCGAGGTTAGGCTCGGCACATACTCAGTACATGGGATCGGTTGTACTGATGCTACACCTGCACTTCTTTATGTTCTGCAGATTACGCAGCCGGACCCAGTGGACATTGCTAGTGGGAGTGTCCTTCAGTCCATTCCAGACGACACAGAGGTAGTTCCGCATGGCGTTCGTGGATCTCGGCGTCCCTGTCTATCTTTCATTCTGTCTTTTATGTGTTTTCCAGACAGATGCATTATTTTACTTTCAAACTGTTGTTTTTAGTCAATTCTTAGACTAGTTCGTGAGGTTGTGACTCCACTTATGGGTTGTACTTAAAGGGATTTCTACGTTATTAGCTATCGTTATTTAGAATTATGTTAATGTTTCCTTACTTTGTTTCAATTATATAGTCATTGTTTGTTATTTTTACTTATTAATAAATTAATACAGTTAACATGTTGGCTTGCCTAGCAGGTGCAACGTTAGGCGCCATCACGGCCTGAAAGTGAGATTTTGGGTCGTGACAAATAACAGTCTATCATGGGCTCCACTCCATTTTTACAAGGGATAAATAAAAGGATAAAATAATGAACTTCATTCTTCATTAGGTTATTCAGCCTAAATGATAAACTAATTACACCCCAAACATCTATAATATTATGGTGGCGACGCTTTGAGAGATTAGAAAGGAGGACTAGTTAAAAAAGTAAGCCAAGCCTATCTTTCTTTGGGATTCTACTTTGGAAAAGGAAAAAAGGAGGGCGAGACAAAAACGGTGCAAACAAGCTGAAATTATTTATTTTCCAGTATGATTGCAACAGATTGCTTCAATTGAGAAAGCAAAGCATTTAATCTTATTGAATACACGAGTGTGGTAACCCGAGGGTCATTTTATGAATTAAGATTTTGTTCTAGGTTTATTAGCATAAAAAGACTAATTTTAATTATCTCGATTTGTGTGCGCAGTCCGGACGTGAAACCGGACAGCTTTATGTGAAAATATAAGAAATAATAATTTTTAGAATTAAAACTTGGTTTTAGTTGACTTGAGTCAGCATTTTTAGTAAAAGGACCCACATCTGTGTTTCGACGATCCCAGGAGGTCCGCAGTAAAATATGGGACTCGGGCATATTCCCGAAAATGAATTCCGAAGTCCTAAGCCTTAAAAATTAATTTTTCAAAGAAATTATTTTGCAAAATTATTAATGAAATAAAGAAAAGAAGTAATGTTTGAAATAATTGGTATCAGGCTCGTATTTTGGTTCCGGAGCCTCGTACAGATTTTTTATAGTATTTGAATACTAACTGTGAAGTTTGGTGAGAATCGGAGTTTATTTGACATGATTCGGACGTCCGGTTGAGAAATAGTGAAATTGAAATTTATTTGAGAAAAATGATGAGTTTTGATGTTTAATTCATAGTTTTGCATGTTAATTTCATGATTTGATCGCACGAGCAAGTCCGTATGATAATTTTAGACTTGTATGGACATTTAGTTTAGAGCCCCGAGAGCTCGGGTGAGTTTCGAATAGGTTTGGATTGTGTTACGCTCGTTCTTTCTTATGCTTCGACGTCGTTTCTTCAAGCATGAATGATATCATATTGACCAAATGAGCTCCGATTTCTGTTATGAATGAAGTATTAGATCGTATCATAATTACGGACCCGTGGCAAAAAAATCGTTGAATTTGGACATCGTATGAGGATTTTATGGTCATTTTACTAAGGCTGCCAGATTTTCAGATTAATTACGAAATTGCCACTGACAGCGTATTTAAAAATCTGCACTATTTGCAATCTTATTAAAACCTACATATCTCATTCACTATAAGGTCAAATTGAGTGATTCAAAAACTTAGCTTTACCAGAATTTCACAAGGAATCCATTCGTGACATAAAAATCGAGTTTCGGGGTTGTTTGGCATGAGAAACGTGGCAGAATAGCTGGCAGAAAAATATATAAAATTAGACTTTTTCCATTCGGTCATATTTTGAGTTAAGGAGCTCGTATTTGGGAGATTTTCACCATAGGGATTGGGATAAGTATTCTCTACCCTTTTTTGGTTATATTTCAATTACCCAATATTTTTCATCACTTTTTAATCAAAAACTAAGAATTTTCATGGTAAAAATTGAGGGTTTGGGTAGAATTAGGGAATTTTGTAAAAATCAAAACATTATTTCAAATTGACGTCGTATTTCAAAACTAATTGTATATTTGGGCTCGTGGGTGAAGGGATAAACATAATTTGGGGTCCGGTTTTAACTATTTTTGACAAAACTTAGGAAAAATTATAATTTTCAGTAAAGTTCGTTCCTTTAGGATTAATGAATAATATTAAGCTAATTATGGTTAGATTCGAGTGTATTCGAGGTGAATTCAAGAGAAAAATCTATAATTGAACAGTGAGTGGCCTGCGAAATTGAGGTAAGTGCTTGGTTTAACCTTGACTTAAGGGGAATAGGAACCCTCATCTAAATTGTTATGTGAAACTGCATGTGAGTGGTGTATAGGTGAGGTGACGAGTATCTATGCACCACCAAATTGTTTACTTACATGATCCCCTCCCCGTTTCCAATTTAATTGCTTGGGTTATAATTGTTTCATGTCCATTGTTGTTTCTATGATTACTTGGCTTGTTATTTATTGTTAAGTCTGGTTGCAATTATTTTTGGAAAAGTATTAGTGTATTCCTTGGTTTATAGAGAGCTCCTCACGTAAAGAAGAGGGAAATGCTACTAGGTATGCATTGAGTATATATATGCTTCTCTTAGTCTACCATAATCTGGTTAGCTTAAGATGGTGCTTGATTCCGTTGAGTAATTTAGGATCTTAAAATGGGATGCTTGAGACAAGTTGTTGTGAATTTAAAGAGTCGTACTGATTCCATAGTCCATATTCCTGATATACTTATAAAGCAAATAGTCATTCATGTTTTCACATTTGTTACATGCATTTTGTAGTTCGCTGGAGATTGTGATTGCATATTGTCTTGTAG
>ML389071.1:9568-35220 GCA_005239525.1 Nicotiana knightiana
TCCAGCTTTGGAGCCTCTTCAATAGATGGCTTAGGAGGGGTTAGAGTAACAGGCTTGTTCAACTCTTCAAATTTTCCTAGCCCGTGGAGGTAACTGCAGGATACTTCAAGAACTTTCACAATGTCTCCCCTTGTTTCATCCCCACAGTCTTCTTCATCCCCAACCAACACTCGCTCAAGAGGGTCAACAGGACTCATGTAGGGAACCATTGATGCCAATTTGCTTTCTTCTACAGTAATCATGGATAGCTCTTCATAGTGGACAGGTAACTTGAGTGCCTTATAAACATTAAACACCTCCACTCGATCACCAACTCGCATCGTCATTTTCCCTTCACACACATCAACGATAGCTCGGCCCGTATCTAGGAAGGGACGCCCAAAATAAATGGAACTTCCTGATCAGGCTCATAGTCTAAGATAATGAAATCAGCTGGGAATATGAAAGAGCCCACCTGAACCAGCATATCTTCAATTACTCCCTCAAGATGAGCAAGGGAGCGATCAACCAATTGTAAAATAAATGTTGTTAGGTGTGGCTCACCCAACCCCAACTTCTTGAACACAGATAGCGGCATCAAATTAATGCTTGCCCTAAGAACACACAAAGCTCGCCTGACTGCATGCTTACCAATTGAGATTTGGATAGTAAAACTACCCAGATCTTTTAATTTCTAAGGTAGCTTGCTTTGAATTCTTGATCTAACTTCCTCAGTGAGCGCCACGGTTTCAAACTCAGTCAGCCTTTGTTTATTGGCCACAATGTCCTTGATGTATTTAGCATATTTGGGCACCTCCGGCAGAATGTCTACCAGTGGAATATTGATTTGTACCTGCTTCAAGAGGTCAAGAAACTTTTTGTATGCAGCATTATCTTAAACATTTTGCAACCTTTGAGGGGATAGAGGGGGTGGCCTCGCAACAAATTGTGGGGCTTGCTCAGCCACCGCCTCCTTTGCTGGCTTATCTGATTCTTTTGGGTTGTCTGATGTTGATTCATAGTTGCTAGTTTCTCATTAAAAGTTACCTGCTTTCTCTTTTTGGACTGGACTTCTTCCAATTGCCTTCCATTCCTCAATGATACATCATTAACAGAAGCTTTAGGATTAGCTTCAGTGTCACTTGGAATAGCCCCCATTGGTCGGGTATTTTGAGAACTGGCGAGTTGCCCTACTTGACATTCTAAATTTCTCATCACTACAGTATGGGCTTGGTGATCAGCCATTATTTATTTATTTAAAGCAAGTTGGTCGTTCATCATTCTCTTCATAATCTCCTCAAGGCTTGCTGATGGTTCAGCCTGAGATGGTTTGTACTGCTGTTGAGGTGCTGGATGCCTGTAATGATTCTGAGTGCTTTGATTTCCACCCCAAGATAAGTTTGGGTGGTTTCTCCAGTTGGGGTTATAAGTGTTTCCATATTGATTTTCTTGTCCACTATTCGCGTTACCCACAAAGCAGACAGACTCTGGATTAACTGGGCATAAATCACTAGAATGACCCTCTCCACAGACTTCACAAAATACCTGAATCTATTGCATTGGTTGGGCATGTTGCACTCGTTGAGATTGTTGCTTGTTAATGATCAGGTTCATCTGATTTACTTGGTTAGTCAATGTGGAAATCTGAGCTGACAATACTGAGACCACATCGAGTTCAAGAACCCTTGCTGACTTTTGAACCACATTTCTCCCCATCTCACCTTGCCATTCTGGATTGCTTTTGGAGAATTTATTCAGTAATGCAAATATTTCATCATAATTCTTCTCCAACACCTGACCTCCGGCTGCTGCATCTACCACATTTTTTGTTTGCGGATGGAGCCCTTCAATGAAAGTGTGAACTAACACCTTGTTTGTCTGATTGTGATGAGGGAAATCTTTGAGTAGCCCCTTGAACCTTTCCCATGCTGAGTATAAAGATTCACCCGTTTTCTATTTAAATGAGACTATCTCACTTCTGATCTTTGTAGTCTTTCCCGAAGGGATGAACTTTGCCAGAAATTTTCTCGCCAAATCGTTCCATGTTGTACTGGAATTAACTGGTTCTACCTTCAGCCATCGCTTTGCTTCGCCCAATAGAGAGAATGGGAAAAGCGTGAGCCTCACATAATCTGGCGTGACCCCGTTAGTGATATAAGTATCACTAATCTCCAAGAAGTTCAGAATGTGCAGTTGTGGATCCTCGTGTGGAAGACCCATAAACTTCCCGTTTTCATGAAGTAGTTGGATCATGCTCTACTTCAACTCAAAGTGCCCAGTGATTTTGGGCTTCACGATGCTGGAGGTAACATTAGCAATACTGGGCATTTCCACCTCCTGAACAACCATGTGTTGTTCCTCTGCCATGTTCACAGGAAATTGGATCAGGTCCTGAATATTGTATGTATCTCTTGCTTCTCGCAACCTCCTGTGAAATGTTATCTCAGGTTCGGGGTCAAAGCCATCAAGTCTGTCCTGGCTTTTGACCCTACGCATTCAATCGAAGTTCCTGAGATTAGAGCAAAAATCACGTGACGTTAGACTCAATGAAATAAACAATTAAAGCAAGTAACTAGAAAGTAGTCTATATTCAAGTCCCCGGCAACGACACCAAAAACTTGTTGGTCCCAAACGCCCATGCAAGTATACGTGGTCGTAGCAAGTAATATAATATTAAATCGAATGTCGAACCCACGAGGACTTGCGTAAACTACTTGCTGAATCACTCTAATTATTATATAATCAAGCCAAAATAAAATTCAGGAATGTAACTAATTTATACTACGAATTTATGGATAACTAATTATCAAGTACGAAAGTATTGTTTTGTATTCAGTAGAGGCAAATATTCCAGGGTTGTGATCAATTCACCACTCGTATTGCATTCTAATTAACTCTCCCCTTCATATAATTCACTCATGGTTGCTAATTAATCGATAAACGCTCTCATAGCCTTCTCCCGAAGCACTACTCGCCTATTCTCAATAGATTAACGCCTATATTCCTATGAAATTAATCTATTAGAACGCACTAAGATTACGATGTTTAATTAAGCACGGTGACTAGGTATATTCCTATCCTAACCACAAATCCGCTCCCCTGAAGGGTTAAGATCGCGCTCTCTTCAATTCTTCTCTAATCTATATACGGCTTTCCCAAGCATAACATAGATAGTATATAGAACCAAATTGTTGGCCAGACAATTAAGCAATTAAACACAGAATTGAAGAAACAACCATATATTGAGTGAACTATAATCAAAGTTAAATCAATGCCGAATAACAATATTCATGGCTAAACCACAACCCCAGAACAATGGGTGTTTATCCACTCATGCTGTAATCAAACAATTGCATAAGTGTTGCATAAATTGAAAATACTAGAATAAGATGAAGAAAATTGAGAAATCCTTCACTTCCTAATGATCCCGTGTGTATCTTCTCTCCAAAATGGAATACCCCCTTCAAAATTGTGTTTTTGGGTCTATTTATATATTTTGGGACAAACTCTAAACGTGTAGGATACTTCTAGTCAAACCGGGAAACACTTAAAATCTTCAAAACTCGGACTGGGCCGGATCACGGACCAGGCGTTATAGACCAAATGCCTGGCTAATGCCTGGCCAGATCTGGCGTTATGGGTTAAACGCCCCCCAAATTCCTGGTCTTACTAGGCTTTATAGACCAAACGCCCGGCTATGACCAGGCTTTACAGCTCAAACACCCGGCTATAGCCAGGTTCACTCCTTTTTTACTCTTGAGCGTATTTTTGACGTTTATGCATCCATTTAGCTCGGCTTCCATTTCCAATTCACCTACACATGAAATAGACTCCATTATGCACATACGACGTGTATTTTTATCATTAACGCACATAAAATGTAAGGCACATAATTCTTTTAACCATGAATTATAGCCACACATCAATTTGTCTTTTGGTGTGTATATTGTCTTAGAATCCGCATATTTTAGCATGACCATGGTGCCAACTACCATGGCAGTAGCTTTACGTTGTATATATGTGTTGTCCATCAACGAGCATATGTGCAAGGTGTTGAATTTCCAAACCTTGAACAATGTTGATTCATTTATGCTTGTGGACTTACAGTGCCACATACAATTGTCAGCAACACATACGAGGCAGTCGCTATGGAATAAAAACAATGATAAAAATGTTATGCAAATTTTAGTTACCAAGAAATCAGATTGTTTATGCACAACAAATTATTCTAAATAATTTATATACATAAACACTACAACTTATAAACAATATATTTTGGCAAATAAAATGTTCTTACCTTCTTTCACTAGACCTTTTCAACATAAATTGAAACTTATTCATGACAGCATAGTACTTCATTGCATTGACAATTGCTTGCTTGTCTTGGTAAACTTGGCCTACTTTAATTACTTTTGGCGTATGTTATGTTATGATGATACGTTCATATTCCACAATTGCCGGAGATGTTGGCATATCATTCAACTTCAATGTTCCCGATACTTCTCCAAATGTGTTACAATTGCTTGATAATTGTATCACGCTAGTATTACGATAATCAGAAGTACCTGCACTTGAACTACAATTATTTTGTAGTTTAGTTGTAGATATTTGTAGTAAAATTGTAGAATACTTGAAATTGAAAAACACCAGGACTAAAAAAACATAGTAAACCTGCAATTGTGCTCGCATTCAACATACTGCATTCCAAATCCAAATCCCTTACTGTTATACACAGCGGATACATTCCTAGGTTTTTGTTTTTCTTTTTCGTCTACATATACGCTCGAACTCCCATATTGTTCTGAATTTTCGTTGGAGGTTAAAGTTCGTTCATTGTGTATTTGATCTCAATAATTTTTACAGAAGTATCGATCATTAGGTGCTCTATAATTTCGGCATTCAATTGACTATAATTTGAATCTTCATTGACTACAATTCCGTCAAAATCAAAATCCACGTACCTCCCGATGTTATCCAACCGACCATTGAGTTGAAGCATTATCGCCAATTTGACATTATATCGCCAAATTCAATTCAACAGTAGAGAAAAAAATTATGTAATACTATAAAAACTTTAGAAATCAGCTATATGTTTAGAGTTGATTGTCAATACTTCACGTTAATCTACAATTGTTTTCTTCGGAAGTTTTTTTTCTAATTTGTTGCTTCCTTGTTTATGAAAAATCAGAGGAACTCTGCGTTAGAGAAGATTTTGCAGAATTTGGGGCGATGATTACGTTTAATGTTTGTTGTAGATTTTTCCCATCTAAATTTTGTAACTGAAATATATTATATCCCAAAAATCGCACGTCTAAAAATGGAAGTCTACTGAAGAAAGGTGTAACGACTCGACCGGTCGTTTTGAGAATTTTCATTTTACTCGATATTTTGGGGGCACAAGTAGCTCCATCTGATATATTAGGACTTGTGTGTAAAATTTGAGTTCATTCTGAGTTGATTTGATATGTTTCGACGTCGTTTCTTCAAGCATAAATGATATCATCTTGAACAAATGAGCTCTGATTTCTTTTCTGATTGAAGCATTAGATTAGTATCGTAATTACGGACCCGTAGCAAAAAGAATCATCGAATTTGGACACCTTATAAGGATTTTATGGTCATTTTATTAAAAATTAGGTTGTCAGATTTTTTAGATTAATTACAGAATTGCTACTGACGGCATATTTAAAAATCTGCACTATTTGCAAATATTGAAACCAACATATCTCCTTCATTATAAGGTGGTTAAATTGAGTGATTCAAAAGCCTAAATTAACTAGAATTTCACAAGGAATCTATTGGAGGCATAAAAAGTGAGTGATACGAGAAACGAGACAGAATACCTGGCAGAAAAATATATAAAAGAAGGGTTTATTCATTCGGTCATATTTTGAGTTGGGGAGCTCGGATTTGGGCGATTTTGGAGGCGATTTTCACCATATAGATTGGGGTAAGTGTTGTCTACTCGGATTTTCATGAATCCATCTTTGTTGTTGGGATTTGATTGATGATTTCAAAGTGAAATTGAGGGAGTTAGGGCTTGAGTTTTGAAGAGTTTGAGGTGAAGATTTGAGGGACCAAACGAAGTCCGATTTTGACGAATTTTATATGGTTAGACTCAGGAAAGAACGAGGTTTCTAATTTTGTCATTTTTTTACTGGTTTCGAGACATGGGCTCAGGGGCCGGATTTTAGCCGATTTCGTATTTTTGGCATATCTTGTAGTTTTTATTGTGGAATTTGATTCGTTAGCCTATGTTGATGGTATTAGTATCATTATGGTTAGATTCAGAGCTTTTGGAGACCGAATCCAGAGACAAGGGCATCCCGAATGTCACGACCCAAAATCCTAACTCAGGTCGTGATAGCGCCCAACAGCGGGGTCGGGCAAGCCAATACTCAGTTTACTAAGGGTTCTTTCTTATTTGATTAAACATTTCAACATATACCAAGTTTTAAAGCTTAAAACATAAATCGAAAAGGATAATTAGCCAGTTTTAATCAAAAGCGTTCATAAGGAGGCATGAGCCAATACATATACAGACCCAAAATCCATAATAACTACCACGTGTGCGCCAGGAACTAGTGTCACAAGTCCTACGGGCATACTAATAGAATATACAAAAGATATAATATACAATCCCACTGTCTGAAAGAAATAGACGGGAAATAACATGGTGTTGCCGAGGATCGCAAGGAGAAGCAGCTCACCGTGAAGTCAGGTCCAACTATAATCAGAATCAAGCTCCGGCCTGGTAACCAGATGCACCACCCTTAGAACCAGTACAATTAAGTTCATAAGCGTAGCATGAGTACATAAATAAATATGTACCCAGTGAGTATCCCGTCTAATCTTGAAGAAGTAGTGACGGGAGGTCGACTTTACACTCACTAAGGTCCAACAGTATAATTTAACAGAATATGATGAAAAACGGTACGCATGTAAAGGTAGTAAAGCAGCAATAAATAAGGCACTGAAATCCAAGTAAATACTGGAAGTAAATAAACAATTACTACTTCATCTTCCCCCAAATATCTGTCAAATAAATATCCATGAATTCAGTAACAATTTATCATGCGCATGCGGGATAAGGACAACCGGCCTGAGCCATAAAAATAATCATGTATGTGCACTGCCGAGGGTCGAACGGCCCGAACCATAAGTGCATCCTTGCTATAAAATAATCATATTTATGCACTTCCGAGGGTCGAACGGCCTGAACCATAAGTGCATCCTTGTCATAAAATAATCATATCTATGCACTGCTGAGGGTCGAACGGCCCGAACCATAAGCGCATCTTTCAATCCGCCGTGGCGTACGGTCCGCTCCCATGAGAGTGGGGAAAATCACACTCCGCTCGCGGAATGTAAATTGCGAAGCGGTCACATGCACACACAATATTCTTTTAAAATTACATTCCATAATCAACTCCTACAAATTATCAAATTCCATAATCTCAGGGAACCAATGCTTGATATCACATGAATTCATAACATATAATTCATTACGAGGAAGAACACAAGGCATGATATGGGCCTAACTACCTGGACATAATAATAAGAACCACTACGTACGGACTCTCATCACTTTGTACGTATGTAACCCCCCCCNCGTGTCGAAAGCACACATAGCATTTAAATCACACATAGCATTTAATTCCCTAGCATTTAAATCACATATAGCATTTAAATCCCTAGCATTTAAATCACACATAACATTTAGAAAGGAGACTCACCTCGTGTCGAATCTACTTCCCAGACTAAGGACGCGCCCGAAACTCCAAACTCGTCTCCCAAGGACTAGAAACTAATCAAACGTTACGTAAATATATCAACTTATACTCAAAGCATGGAATCCTCCCACTTATTTAGTCAATTCATCATTCTTGAAGGAATCCCAAAATCCACCTCGGGCCCGCACGCTCGAATTCCGAAAATTCTCGAAGGAAACACTCACCCATAACCTAAAGATCGTTAATATATGATTTTTGTATGATTTCATAGAAAATTCATGGGAATTTCTCTAAATTCTCGAAAGCCCTAGGTTACTACCCCATTCCTTTATTTTCACTAATTAAGTATTTAATTTAACTAGTAATTCATGTATTAAACTAATACTAGCGTAGAATTTACTTACCTTATCAGTAGCTAGGTGGATTGGCTCTTTCCCAAGCTCTCTAGGTCGAAAATGGTGGAAGAAAAATGGAGAAAATGAACATTTCCCGTGTTTTAAAAGAACACATTGCCTACAGTGGTTTTGCACTTGCGGTCTCGCACCTGCGAGCAATAGCACCTGCGGGCAGGAGTCCGCACCTGCGGGAAAGGTCCCCTACCTGCGAGAACTGGTCAGCCCACCTGGGGATCGCACCTGCGAGGCTGGGACCACAGGAGCGGTCCTGCACCTGCGACTGTGCAACCGCACCTCCGGTCACACCAGATCAGGTGCACCAGCAACTGTTTCAGCTGGTTGTTGGCCTTGTTTGGTGCCCGAGAGATACCCGAGCCCACCCGGGCCCAAGAGAGCCCCCGTCCAAATATACCAACAAGTCCCAAATTATAATACGAACTCACTCGAGCCTTCAGAACACTCAAAACAACGCAAAAACTCAAAATCACACCTCAAAACCCCTAGAATCAAAACTTAAGAACTTCAAGTTCTTGAATTCGATATCAATGCGCCGAACCGACCTATACTACTCGGAATGACACCAAATTTTGCAGGCAAGTCATAAATGACATAACGGAACTATTNCTTAAGGAAACTCTTATTTCGATATCGGGCATTGAAACGCTCCCGGGTCATCCAAAACCCATTCTGAACATACGCCCAAGTCCGAAATCATCATACGAAGCTACCGGAACCGTTGAAACTCGATTCCGAGGTCGTTTACTAAAAAATGTTGACCAAAGTCAAACTTGGCCAAAAAGGCCAACCTTAAGGAACTAAGTGTTCCTTTACTGCTCTAAACACTTCCGAATCCCAGACCACCCGCCCCCGCAAGTCATAAATCATAATAAGCTATTATGGGAAGTTTCATTTAGGGGAACGGGATCCGATAATACAAAACGACCGGTCGGGTCGTTACATTCTCCACCTCTTAACCAAATGTCCGTCCTCGAACGGGTCTAGAATCATACATGAAGTGCTGAATAAGTGCGGATATCTGCTCCGCATGTCCTCCTCGGACTTCCAGGTCACTTCCTCGACTGGTTGGCCCCTCCACTGGACCTTCACCGCAGAAACTCTCTTGGACCTCAACTGGCAATCCTGTCTATCAATAATAGAAACTGAGTCCTCCTCGTAGCCCAACCTCTCATCCAACTGAATAGTGTTGAAATAAACCACGTGAGAGAAGTCTGCGTGGTACCGCCGGAGCATGGATACATGAAAGACCGGATGAACTCCTGATAAACTGGGAGGTAAAGACAGCTCATAAGCAACCTCCCCAACATTCCTCAACAACTCGAAGGGACCTATAAAACTCGGGCTCAGCTTGCCCTTCTTCCTGAACTTCATAATACCCTTCATCGGCGAGACCTTCAATAGAACCTTGTCTCTCTCCATAAATGATACATCACGCGCCCTCTGATCCGTGTAACGCTTCTGTCTGGACTGTGTTGTGCGGAGCCTCTCCTGAATCAACTTCACCCTCTCCAAAGCATCCCTCACCAGGTCGGTGCCATATAACTTAGCCTCGCCAGGCTCAAACCACCCGATAGGAGAAGGGCATCGCCGACCATACAAAGCCTAAAATGGAGCCATCTCGATGCTGGACTGATAAATATTATTGTAAGAAAACTTGGCCAAAGGCAAGAACTGGTCCCACTAACCTCCAAAGTCAATCACACATACCCTAAGCATGTCCTCCAATATCTGAACTGTACGCTCCGACTGGCCATTAGTCTGAGGTTGAAATGATGTGCTGAGGTCTATCTAGGTGCCTAACCCACTGTGCAATGCTCTCCAGAAGTGCGAGGTGAACTGAGGACCTCGATCTGATATAATGGACACCGGCACGCCGTGCAACCGAACTATCTCCCAAATGTAGATCTGGGATAGCCTCTCAGAAGTATATGTAGTAGCTACTGGAATGAAATGCGCCGATTTGGTCAACCTATCCACAATGACTCAAACCACGTCAACCTTCTGTAAAGTCCGAGGCAACCCAACCACGAAGTCCATAGTGATGCGCTCCCACTTCCACTCAGGAATAGGCATCTGTTGAAGTAGGCCTCCTGGCCTCTGGTGCTCATACTTCACCTGCTGGAAATTAAGACACCTAGTCACATACTCCACAATGTCCCTCTTCATCCGCCTCCACCAGTAATGCTTCTTCAAATCACGATACATCTTCGTAGCACCAGGATGAACAGAATACCAAGAATTGTGTGGCTTCTATAGAATCCTACCTCTCAGGCCATCAAAATTAGGAACACATAAACGGCCCTGAAGTCTCAGAACACCATCCTCGCCAATAGTAACCTCCTTGGCACCACCCTGGACCACTGACTCCCGAAGCTCTGCTAAGCACGGATCATCGAACTGTCGGGCCTTAATCTCCCAAATAACGAAGACTGAGCAACCACATGTGCTATAACTCGACAAGGCTCTGAAAGGTCTAATCTCACCAGGCGATTAGCCAAGGAATGAATTTCCAAGTCTAGAGGTCTCTCCTCTGCTGCAATATAAGCCAAACTACTCATACTCTCTGCTTTCCTGCTCAAGGCATCTGCTACCATATTTGCCTTTCCCGAATGATAAAGAATGGTGATATCATAATCCTTCAACAACTCAAGCCATCTGTGCTGCCTCAAATTAAGATCTCCCTGCTTGAACAAGTGTTGCAAGCTGCAGTGGTCTATATAAACCTCACAGGACACCCCAATAAGTAGTGCCTCCAAATCTTAAGATCATGAACAATCGCCGCCAACTCCAAATCGTGCACAGGGTAATTCTTCTCATGAACCTTCAGCTGGCGTGAAGCATAAGAAATAACTCTCCCTTCCTGCATCAAAACACACCCCAAGCCAACGCATGAAGCATCGCAATATACTGTGTACATCCCATTACCAGAAGGCAATACCAGAACTGGTGCTGAAGTCAATGCTGCCTTGAGCTTCTAAAAGCTCGCCTCACAATCGTCAAACCACCGGAATGAGGCATTCTTCTGTGGCAATCTAGTCAATGGAGCTGCAGTCAAAGAAAACCGCTCCAAAAATCGGTGATAATAGCCTGCCATGCCCAAAAAGCTCCTGATCTCTGTAGCTGAAGTAGGACGCGACCAACTCTGAACTGTCTCGATCTTATGAGGATCAACCTTGATACCCTCTCCGGATACCACATGCCCCAAGAATGCTACGGAATCCAACCATAACTCACACTTGGAGAACTTAGCATATAGCTTATGTTCCCGCAAAGTCTGGAGCACAACTCTCAAATGTTGCTCGTGCTCCCCCAAGCTACGTGAGATCAAGATGTCATCAATAAAGACAATGAAAAAGGAATCAATATACGACCTGAACACCCTGTTCATCAAGTCCATAAATGTCGCTGGGGAATTAGTCAAGACAAAGGACATCACAAGGAACTCATAATGGCCGTATCTCGTGCAAAAAGCAGTCTTCGTAACATCCGAGTCCCGAATCTGCAGCTGGTGATACCCCGACCTCAAATAAATCTTAGAAAACACCCGAGCACCCTGCAACTGGTCAAACAAATTGTCGATACGCGGCAATGGATACTTATTCAACTGGCGGTAATTGATACACATCCGCATAGACCCATCCTGCTTCTTTACGAATAGCACTGGAGCACCCTAAGGCGATACACTCGGTCTGATAAACCCCTTAGCCAACAACTCCTCAAGCTGCTCTTTCAAATCCTTCGGATCCATACGGTACGGGGGAATGGAAATAGGCTGAGTGACCGGAGCTACATCAATGCAGAAATCAATATCACGATCCGGAGGCATGCCAGGAAGGTCTGAAGGAAATACATCAGCAAACTCTCGAACAACTGGCACTGAATCAATCGTCAGAGACTCGGTGGTGGTGTCCCGCACATAAGCAAGATAGGCCAGAAAACCCTTCTCGAACATATGTCGAGCCTTCAGGAATAAAATAACCCGGCTGGATGCACTAGAATAACCTCAAAATCCATGCCTAGAATAACCTCAAAATCGACTATGTCGAGCAATAAAAGGTCCGCTCTGGTCTCGAATCCACAGAATTTGATCACACAAGACTAATAGATCTGATCTACCACCACAGGAGTGGACACATATATAGGAGAACCCAACGACTCACGAGGAGCATCCAGAAAATGAGCAAATAATGTTGAACCATATGAATAGGTGGATCCTGGATCAAATAATACTGAAGCCTCTCTACCACATACTGAGATAATACATGAGATCACGGCATCTGAGGCCACTGCATCTGATCTGGCCGAAATGGCATAGAATCTAGCTGGAGCACCGAAAGACTGAGCTCCACCAGAGTGAACAAGAGCTGACTGACCTCCCCCTGACTGACCTCCACATCTAAGACGACCCCTGCCTGCCTGTCCTCCACCTCTAGGTGGCCGAACTGCTGGTGCTGGACCCATCGGCTGATAACCATACAGCACTGCCTTGCCCCGAAACCTGGGACAATGCCTCCTCATATGACCTGGCTCCCCACACTCATAACAACCTCCAGATACCATAGTCTGTTGCCCCGAAGAAGAACTCTGAATGGCCCAAGAGCGATGTGAGCCGTCAGGCATAACAATAAAGTGGGGACTGGAGGATCTCAGATGACTGGAATAACCACTGGGTGGACTCTGAATAGCTGGAGGGAGGTAAGAACGCTCTGGCATGGCACTGAAATGAGGCCTCGCTGGAACATCTCGAGGATGTGGTGGAAGTGCTGATTATGAAGGCCTACTGGGCTGACTACTGCTAAACTGACCTCTTCCCCTAACTGGGGCACCTCTAAAATCTCCGGAGAATCTAGCCCTCTTGTCCTGCTGCCCCTACTCCTCGACCGATACCCCTCGATCCTGCGAGCAATCTCTAACACGAGCTAATAAGGAGTACCCATCTCCACCTCTCAGGCCATAGTGGCCCTAATACCTGGATGCAACCCAGCCACAAATCTCCGCACCCTCTCGGCATAAGTAGGAATTATCATGAGTGCATGGCGAGACAACTCTGAAAATCTGGCCTCATAATCTTTCACTGACATCTGTCCCTGCTCTAGCTGCTCAAACTGATACCACAACTCTTCCCTCTCAGAGCATGGGATATATTTATCCAGAAACATTTGCATGAACTGCTCCCAAGTGACAGGAGGAGAATCTTTAGGCCTTCTGAGAATATAGGACTTCCACCACCTACGAGCTCTGCCGTCCAACTGGAAGGTAGTGAAATCCACTCTATGGGACTCTATTATCCTCATGTTGAGAATTATGTCCCTGCACCTGTCAATGAAATCCTGAGCATCCTCGCCTCGCTCACCCCCGAAGACCGGAGGGTTCAATCGAGTCCATCTGTCCAATAACTTCTGTGGATCACCGTCCGCAGCTGGTCTGGGCTCAGGTGCTACTACTACAGGCTGCACCCCACTCACAGGCAGTGTACCGGGGGTATGATGTAATGCTGCTGTCTGGCCTACAGCCTCGGCAGTAGGGGTCTGGACTCCCCCTCCCGCCTGAGAAGCGGCAGAATCTGCTGGAAATAAACCGACCTGGGACATAGTATCCATAAATCTCATCATACGACCCATGACCTCATGGAAGCCTGACGCCGTCATGAAGTCTACTGGAGCAGGATCTGCTGGGGGCACCTCATCCTGCTCCTATATGATAGGATCCTCTGGTGGTGGTACAACTGGAATAGCTCTGGGACGCCCTCGTCCCCTACCTCGGGCAGGTGCCCTCCCCCGGCCTCTGCCACGGCCTCGGACAGTGGGGGTAGCAGCATCTCCCGGTTCTGGAAAATCGAATGCGCGCGTCCTCACCATCTATGAGAGAATAGAAGAATGAGTTTTAGTAAACCATCGACTGCACGATAGCATAAGAATAAAGAGATGTTTCCTAACACCCTATAGCCTCCCGAAGATAAGTACAGACGTCTCCATACCGATCTGCAAGACTCTATTAGGTTTGCTCGTGACTTGTGAGACCTACGTGAACCTAGAGCTCTAATACCATGTTGTCACGACCCAAAATCCTAACTCAAGTCGTGCTGGTGCCCAACAGCGGGGTCGGGCAAGCCAACACTCAGTTTACTAAGGGTTCTTTCTTATTTGATTAAACATTTCAACATATACCAAGTTTTAAAGCTTAATACATAAATCGAAAAGGATAATTAGCTAGTTTTAATCAAAATCGGTCATAAGGAGGCGTGATCCAATACATATATAGACCCGAAATCCATAATAACTACCACGTGTGTGCCAGGAACTAGTGTCACAAGTCCTACGGGCATACTACCAGAATATACAAAAGATATAATATACAGCCTCGCTGTCTGAAAGAAGTAGACGGGAAATAAGCAAAAGAAACTCCATGGTGCTACCGAGGATTGCTAGGAGAAGCAGCTCACCGTGAAGTCATGTCCAACTATAATTAGAATCGAGCTCCGGCCTGGTAACCAGATGCACCAGCCTCAGAACCTGTACAATTAAGTACAGAAGCGTAGCATGAGTACATAAATAAATATGTACCCAGTGTGTATCCCGTCTAATCTCGAAGAAGTAGTGACGAGAGGTCGACTTGACACTCACTAAGGTCCAACAATGTAATTTAACAGAATATGATGAAAAACGGTAGGCATGTAAAGGCAGTAAGGCAGCAATAAATAAGGCATTGAAATCTAAGTAAATACTGGAAGTAAATAAACAATTACAACTTCATCTTCCCCCAAATATTTGTCAAATCAATATCCATGAATTCAGTAACAATTTATCATGCACATGCCGGATAAGGACAATTGGATTGAGCCATAGAAATAACCATGTCTATGCACTGCCGAGGGTCGAACGGCCCGTACCATAAGTGCATCCGTTCCATAAAATAATCATATTTATGCACTGCCGAGGGTCGAATGGCCCGAACCATAAGTGCATCCTTGCCATAAAATAATCATATATATGCACTGCCGAGGGTCGAACGACTCGAACAATAAGTGCATCTTTCAAGTGCATTGGCATGCTGAGCTAAGAGACCTAGCCTCGAAAGGGCTGGCAGTGCAGCAGAAGGCTGAGAAATAGTGGCCTGAGAGGTGGGCTGTGGAGTGGCAGTGGATGCCACTGTGGCCGGAGGAGAAATAGGTGGCTGGGAGTCTGAGATATCTGTATTAGCAGGAATCTGGATCTGAACCTCTAGAAGAGCAGTAGCTACCTGTGGCACCGCGTCACTGATGCGTGTGATATCAATATCCTTCAGCGCTTTCCTAATTTGTTCATGGTGTGGTAGTGAAGGGACTTCCACAGCCTTATAGAGGGTTGTGATCAAGCATGGGAAAGGAAGTGACGTGGTTGTCTAGTTGGCGCAGACCCCTAACTCTCGGAAGATAATGTCACCTACATCAATCTTGATCTCAGTCATAATGCATGCAATGAGAAGAGCTTTCTCAATGCTTATGTCAGTCTCATTCCGGGATGGTATCAAGCGAGAGGTAACAAAGCTGAGCCAGAATCTAACCTCTCGTGTAAGATCTTCCTTGAACATTTTATGCAGAGGGTCAATCTAAGCAGGGGTCCCTTTTGCGATCACTGAGGCAATCCAGGCACGCTCACCATATCTGTTAGCCCATTTGGCCTCATATGCCCAGACTCTAGCTTCTAAAATATAGATCATTTATCGTTCCCTTGTCACAAAGCACCGACTTCCCCCGAACCATGACCAATTCACAGAAGACTTTGTTGTACTTGTGATGAGCTGTTCTGGAGACCCCGTAGGATACATAGAAATCTCGCACCATTGTTTCATTCAAATCATCAGGCACCTCAGTGAAGCATTCCCAGTTTCTATCTTTGATATTCTCCAGTATGTGAGGGTACTGCTCATGTAGTCCGTTCAGACTCAACTTTTTCTCTTCAAGGATTTTTCGTTTCGTGAGCGCTTCTTTATACAGACTCCTAGAGCCTGTGATCTCAAAACTGAGCTGGAAATCATCTCCCATTTTTCTTCTTGCCTCAGCCTGTAGGTCGATTGAGGGAAAGTTCTCCTCCTCGTCAGACTGGGAGGGATGTCGAGCAATAGGTCGGGGTGGTTCTTTTCGTGAACGTTTGGCTTGTTGTGCTAGATGGCCGGATGAGGCCCTTTTTTTACAAGTAATAGATTTCTTCGGAGCCATATCTGTAAAGAAACAAAGTGTGACTGACATAGCAGACATCAAAGGAAAATGTTACAAAGAAAGTCAAATATGCGACAGGTTATGCGGTCGCATAACAACTATGCGGACCGCAAACCTATCGCAGAATGTCAGTCTGCTAGAAAGGAACCAATTATATGATGGGTTATGCGATCGCATATCCATTATGCGGTTCGCATAACCATCACAAAACTGGGCATTAGAAAAGGCCATCACACTATGTGATCGCAAAACCCACCGCATAGATGGATATGCGATTGGAGATCTGCCGCAAACAACATGCCATGTCTGGCCAAATGCTGTCTGGGTATGCGGTGGCTTTGCGGTCCACATATCGCTTGTGCGATCGCAAAGCCGCCGCATTTTGTCATCTCCCTCAGGTCACCTAGGGTTTCATATGCGGCAATGATGCGGACCGCAAATCAATTATGCGGTTCGCAAAAGTCATCTTCCTCAAGGCTTCATTCTATATTCAACAATGGTGACCCTAATTNTAGATGAAGTTGGGAAGGAAGACATACCAGAACTGGATGAATGAGAGATGACCAAGGAGATAATTTCACCAATTGGAATCTTTGTTCACTCTTTCACGTTCAAACTAGCCGATTTCCCCACTTCTTCTCTTTTTTTTCTTGTTTTGTTTTTGTTTTGTGCAAGTGTGCATATGATGGAATTGTGCAAAGGGGGTAGGGATATACTTACATGTGAAAATGTGGTGGGTAAGTTCACCGCATTACACATTATGCGACTGCATAAGTGTTATGTTGTGATATCAACTCAGGTGGTTCAACTTCCTCAATGCGGTGCACTTATGCGATCGCATAACTAGTATGTGGTCCGCAAAGTGCACGTCCTCACCGCATTTCTTCCATCAACTTTTTCTTAACACACCGCCCAGGTTTACGACCACTATGCGGTCCGCATAGTCAAAATGCGACCGCATATGCGTAGCAAACTTCCCATGGTGACTTTTCTTCCCTTTTACTCGCAATTTTACCCTGTTTTATGACCTTTTTGAATTACCTGCACTCTAACACACACTTTAAATTTCTCAACTTAATCCGTCTAAAAAAACGATTAAAATTTAAAGGGTAAACTAATAAAAATAAATAAAAATGTTACCACACATGGGTTGTCTCCCATGAAGCGCTTGATTTAACGTCGCGGCACGACGAAATTGGCCTTTCTTTGGGTTCACTCATTGGTCGGGCATGGACCATCTTTGCGAGCCAACTGTTCCACCAAGTGTTTTAATCCATCTGTGCCCAAGTAGTTCTTGACTCGCTGGCCATTGACTTTGAAGGTTCAGAGCCCATCCTCCGATTCTAATTCCACAGCTCCAAAAGGGTATACATCTACCACCTTGAACGGGCCAGACTACTTTGATTTTAGCTTGTCCGGAAACAATTTGAGCCTTGAGTTGAAGAGCAAAACCATGTCACCCCACTTGAACTCCCTTTTCAAGATCTTTTTGTCGTGGACGAACTTCATCCTTTCTTTGTACACAGCTGCACTTTCATATGCATGGAAGCGGAATTCCTCCATTTCATTGAGTTGTATTAACCTCAACTTTACAGCTTCAGCCCAGTTCAAGTTCAACCTTTTTAAAGCCCACATGGCTTTGTGCTCCAGTTCTACGGGTAGATGACAAGCCTTGCTGAAGACTAACCGGTAAGGTGAAGTGACAATAGGGGTTTTGTACGCCGTGCGGTATGCCCACAATGCGTCATCTAGCTTCCTTGACCAGTCAGTCTTGTTAGCATTAACAGTCTTTTCTAAAATATTCTTTATCTTCCGGTTGGAAACATCAACTTGGCCACTTGATTGGGGATAATAAGGTGTGGCCGCCTTATGTTTAACGCCATATTTATCTAGTAGCCCCGTGAAATCCTTAGATTGTCTAGTCTTTTTCCATGCCTTTGATCAAATTGTCATAATATGTAGTATCTTGTTGTTAGGCTACACTTACATGCTCTATATGATGTTGTTAGCATTTATTTACCTCTCGCTCGTTGTTTGGCCTTATTTGCCTTAGTTGAAGTTATTGCCTTCCTTGTTGTTTTGTTACTTCTTAATTGTGAGTTCCTCTATGACTCTGTGCATATATGCTACATGTCTAAATTGTTGTGATTACGTGTGTAGTTATCACATGCCTTACATGTCTTGTTGTTTTTTTAAAGGTTGTTGTATTCATTTGATTTTTACTTGATTCTCTTGTTGTCGTGTACTCATACTCTTGGTAGTAGAAATTCTGGTAATTGATTTGTGGATTGATTGTTGTTGTTGATTTAAACTAATGTTTTGTGGGATCGGGTTGTGCACCAACAGGAGTAATAAGGGTGGACGGGTGGGATCGGGTTGCACGCCTCAATAGGAGGAATAAGGGTTGTGTATCGCAATAAGGGAGGACTGGTGGGATCGGGTTGTGCGTCGCAATATATTAAATATTATTTACTATTATTTTAATTGTTAAGGAGGAATAAGGGAGGATTGGTGGGATCGGGTTGCACGCGCAACATATATATATATATCATTTATTGTTAATGTAATTGTTAAGGAGGAATAAGGAAGGATTGGTTGGATCGGGATGCACGCCGCATCAATATATGTACTTATGCGTTCCTTTCTGACTATGCAAGTTATTTGGTAGTTTTACATTTCACTTAGGGATTGGTTATAATTAGATACTGATAAGACCCTAGTTCATTTGTACAAGACATTAATAATTTGTATTTCGGGTTCCACTGAGCTTTGAGGATCGGGTTATTGACATTGAGTTATTAACTTGCCGTTGTTCCTTGAATTCTTTTCCTGAAACTATTACTCTGGTGAATTATTTTTCAAAGTAAATTTACTACGTTGAATCATTTCCTCCTATCCTACTAAGTTGTTAGTAATATAGTGATTTAAAATAAAGGAATTAGTATTACGCTACTTTGTATGACCTTTTAAATTTGAACTCACCGTATATATATATATATATATATATCAATAATTCAAATTCCAATAATTGTTATATTTTATTTCAATTAGTTTCTCAATTAAACTTCCTTAACCCGTTTGATATTTGATCTTACTTAAAAAGAAATTTCTATTAGGTTTTAATTTAATAAATCCTATATTAAAGGAAATAACTTATTTGATGTTGTATTTTATTTGAAAAAGGGTATTTTCTTCATTCAAATGATTTAAAAAAAATAACTTCCTCTTTTCTCGTTGATTTCCTAATTGGTTTAGAAACTAACAATTTATTTTTTGTTATATAAATGAGACTCCTGGGGTGTCTTAAATTGTGTTGGTTGCAGACACTATGTTCTGGGTAGTACGTGGATTTTGTTGTGCAAAGTGAGATGGAATTATGTGGGAACAAAGTTCCATGTGTGCTAAGGTTTGGAAATTGAGATTTATGATATGAGATTTAGAGGATTGGGATGGTCGGAAATGTGTATTAGGAATGATGTGATTGGTTGAGTTAACATTGTTTTCCTTGTTTGAGCACATATTTACTTGTCTGTATCCCATCTATGTTGGTGTTAATTTACTTGGTTACTTTTCGGTACCATCCGTGTTTTCCCCTTATCGTCTCTATTGTTTGTAATTTTCTTTCTTCCTGCTATTGGCGTTGCTTTGTTATCTTTATCTTGTTAGTTTATTATCATATTTTTTTTCAGCTTAGTAGACCAGTAGTGTCTTGACTGTTCCTCGTCACTACTCCACCGAGGTTAGTCTTGATACTTACTGGGCACCACTGTGGTGTGCTCATACTAAACTTCTGTAAATTTTTGTTCAGATCCAGGTATTTGATCATTAGTAGTGATACGCTCAAATTACACCTTAAAATAGTGTAAAGCCATCGATGTCAAATATAGTAACCTAACGAGGTTGGGGTCAAATCCCACAGGGAATAGGCGTGAAATGTTTACTTGAGTAGTGTGAATCTTAACTTAAATCGTATTTCTATTTCGTTAGAGTAACAAGAGTATCGTAATAGATTGGATTGTAATTTAGTGGAATAATAACAAGTATGATTAAATAAGGTTGCAATTAATTTGATTATCTGAACCAAGGTTGTGTCCCCCTCAATGAAATATAATGCTATCGGTGTTAATATGATATATTTCTAATGGAAGGTCCTTTTTAATATACAAATGATTTCTAAATGACTACCCAATATTTTTCAATAGTAGGGTAGTATTTCTCTTTATGATTTTTCCAAATATAAAAGAGTTGCAATTAAGTGTAATAAATTTATGCCAAATAAAATCCACTTATTCCTAAGCGATTCCATTAAACAAGGTTTAAAACCTTGAGTCTTTGATATTTACTTCTACCAAACCCTAACTCACTTTTTCAAGTAGAGAAAGAATATAATGGCTCTTGTTTAATGTTTGCAACCACTAACAATAAATGAAGAATGAGAAGTAAATAAATATCAACCAACCATTATACATATATTCAGTGTTAAACACCCATTGACATTACACCCATTTAGGGTCCACAATGTTAGTATTTAATACTAGCCACACATGCTAAAATACAAAAAGAAGAGAATATTAAATGTCATAGTGCTTACAAAAGTGCAAGATTCTTCACTTCAAAGCTTCCAAAATATGGGACTATTCAAAGTTTAGATTGTAGCTCTTTTTCCAGACAAGATGCCCCCACAAAACCCCAATAAATCTATTTATAGTGGGCTAAAACTCGGGGCTAATTTCAGACAAAAATGCCCTTTCAGGTCAAATATGCTACCGCATTTCTGTCGCATAAAAGTTATGCGGTCTGCATTCTCTTCAAGTCCACCGCATCATCGAAACCCTAGGTTCCAGGAATTCGTCGCATTCATGTTATGCGTTCCGCATTGTTGATAAGCGGCCGCATAGTGTCATTGCATTTCTGCTCTCAGCCACTTCTACAGGAGGTTTGCGATCCATTATGCGGCCCGCAAACCTGTTATGCGGTCGCATAAAGGACCGCATTTCTTCACTTGGATTTGGCCAAACTAACTGTTGGACTCTGTGGTTCCCCTGAGCATTACGCGGTCCGTATGTTGGCTTTGCAGTCCGTATTTTCAACTCTGCAGTCGCATTTTGCCTATTCTTGTCCTTTTGGGGATTTTTGATTCCATTTCCATGTTTTTGGGTCCTCAAGCTTCATGCACTGCAAAACATCAAAATTACATAAGTATAAAAGACAATTGCATTTAAAACGAGCTAAAATCTAATCAATTGGTATTAAATGTGCCGAAATTCTCCGGCATATCAACACCCCCAACTTAAACTCGTGCTTGTCCTCAAGCAACTAAAATAACTCTATCCTATTATAGACTCCAACTAAACGACATGAAACAATAGTGACCATGGACGGTGTTAATCATCAGTATTACAAGCATGCATTTTCGTTTATTTACCCTTCCTAACGTTCATTGCTATTTACAAAGAAACTGATCAACTTGTGAACTTTGAGCCTCGACCAATTTGACAAAATGTTACCTTTAGCTGAGTGCCTTTGTTAGACCTCACAGTTCATATGCCCTTACCAGAAAGAAAGTCCCAAACTCACAATGACAACAAAAAGGGACATATTCACAAAGACACTCACTCTTACAAAGAGTTTCAAGTGTTACAACACATCATACCATAAACTTGCCCTTATTTTAATTTGTCGCCTATTCAAGAACATTCTGTTGGAGATCCCATAAGGACTTTTTAAGCTTGTAATGTAGGCTTAGGGAAGGGTCGGATAAATATTTGGGTACAAGTGACTACACCCTCTTTGAATACTACTCACATTTCTCTTTCTTGTTGTTCTTTTGTTTCTTTTCAAACCACACAGCCTTCATTGGCTCCTAGTTACCAACATCGAACCGCCTTAAATACCTCTCTAATTTTCTTCAAAGCTCTATATTTATATATATATATACAAATATTTCTTTTTCATTTCTTTTTCTTTTCCTTTTTATTCTTATGGAGCTTGAATAATTTCATTTGAATATTTTGAGGTATACTTTCCTACACTCAGTATACAACCTCACCAATTCCCAACATGGCACCACACCCCCAAATTAGGCTTTTAGCCTCATTCTCAATGTTCAAGGAGGGAAGGTTCAAAAGATGGAATTATTTTGCAAAAGGGGAAAGGATTGTAATGAGATGACCAAAGAAAAGGGTAAAATCTCAAATGGGGTAACTAGTGATATGTCTATACAATGGGTAGCTTGAAAGGCTAACTAGGTTTTCAAATAATACAAAGAATGCCTAAGGTCATTTCTCCAACTAAATGTACTTATCATTAGCATCGAAAGACCAACCGGGCAAGTTCTAGATGACAGAAGTAAACACAAGAATTATTTACACAAAACTAACACACACGGCACATGAACTATTTGGCTCAACAAAGTTTTACACTTGGAAACTCGGAGATAATTCTAAGTAAGCATATAGTCAAAGAGCGAGCCTCAAGTTCACCTAGATGATTAACAATATTTGTGTTTTTTTTATAACAACGGAAGGGTATAGGTTATTTACATACATACATGCTTGAAACTAGACACTCACACCAAACCAGTCAAAATGTTTCGCTACTGCCATGGTTCTACTATTACATCCTTGGAAAAGAACCCGGCGAAGAAAAACCAAGGGGAATTCATTGCTAATTACTAAAGATGTACATGCATACAACTATTTACTTGTTTTGTTTTGTTTTTTTTTTTAACAAAGATAACATATCTAGAAAGACAACACAAGTATGTACAAGAGTTAATGAGAGATTTGCTTATATACACAAAAACCATGTAGAAGAGTTGAAAAAGGACAAAAATATATACAATGGCTACCCCACCCCCAACTAAAAGCATGCATTATTCCCAATGCATAAGAGATGTAAAAATAGATTTCAGGGGCTACCTGAGGCGCACTAAGCGCTATGGGAGTCGGAAGCCGGAAGGATGATGGTGGGGTCACCCTCTGATGCCGGATCTGGGGCTGACGAGATCTCAGCTTGAGGGGTGACCTCCACTGATGGAGGAGGAATCTCCAACTGTCCTTACACCAGAACTGGTGCCTGTGAGCTACTAGCCTCACCTGCTGATGGAGGAATGGTCGATGATGTGGCTTTGGTGACCATGTCTGCTAGCGAATGCTGTATCGCCGTCTGAATAGCTGCTTCTTCTTCCTTTTCTGCAGCTGTAGGGACGGCAACCTGCTTACCTTTCTCCTGAGGATCCTCATCCTCCTCGGACCATGACTCCTCATCAGTCTCCTCCTCGTCTGTCTCCCCAGCCTCGGACTCTGCAGAGTGTCTAGAATCTTCCCTAGAAGGGATGTCAATGTGTGTAGGGGGAACTGAAGTCAGGGAAGCCCCGACAGTCTGTGGCTCAGGGGCTGTCATTAAGGTGGACAAATCAAGGTCTAACCCAGCCACGGACGTTCCCTCTCCCTGCTCTCCTTCCTTTGGCATGAAGGAGGATAGATTGAAATCCAGAGTTTGCATTTTGTGGAGCTCATTATTTAGTGTGTCAACCTCGTCACGGAGCTTGGGTAGGCCTCCAACCTCACCCCGCTCTACCTTCTCAAGTCGTACCTCAATCCGCTTGAGGTGATCCTCATAAGATGCATGTTGATGCTGGAGTGTTGTCAATGAGGAATGGATAGGAGTAAGATCCTGCCTCATCAAAGTGGGGAGGTCCTTCAGAAGCCAGTCTACCTTCGCATTGGCATGCTGAGCTAAGAGACCTAGCCTCGAAAGGGCTGGCAGTGCAGCAGAAGGCTGAGAAATAGTGGCCTGAGAGGTGGGCTGTGGAGTGGCAGTGGATGCCACTGTGGCCGGAGGAGAAATAGGTGCCTGGGAGTCTGAGATATCTGTATTACAGGAATCTGGATCTGAACCTCTGGAAGAGCAGCAGCTACCTGTGGCACCGCGTCACTGATGCGTGTGATATCAATATCCTTCAGCGCTTTCCTAATTTGTTCATGGTGTGGTAGTGAAGGGACTTCCACAGCCTTATAGAGGGTTGTGATCAAGCATGGGAAAGGAAGTGACGTGGTTGTCTAGTTGGCGCAGACCCCTAACTCTCGGAAGATAATGTCACCTACATCAATCTTGATCTCAGTCATAATGCATGCAATGAGAAGAGCTTTCTCAATGCTTATGTCAGTCTCATTCCGGGATGGTATCAAGCGAGAGGTAACAAAGCTGAGCCAGAATCTAACCTCTTGTGTAAGATCTTCCTTGAATATTTTATGCAGAGGGTCAATCTAAGCAGGGGTCCCCTTTGCGATCACTGAGGCAATCCAGGCACGCTCACCATCTCTTTTGGCTCATTTGGCCTCATATTCAGTTGTGCCCAGACTCTAGCTTCTAAAATATAGATCATTTATCGTTCCCTTGTCACAAAGCACCGACTTCCCCCGAACCATGACCAATTCACAGAAGACTTTGTTGCACTTGTGATGAGCTGTTCTGGAGGCCCCGTAGGATGCATAGAACTCTCGCACCATTATTTCATTGAAATCATCAGGCACCTCAGTGAAGCATTCCTAGTTTCTATGTTTGATATTCTCCAGTATGTGAGGGTACTGCTCATGTAGTCCGTTCAGACTCAACTGTTTCTCTTCAAGAATTTTTCGTTTCGTGAGCGCTTCTTTATACAGACTCCTAGAGCCTGTGATCTCAAAACGGAGCTGGAAATCATCTCCCTTTTTTCTTCTTGCCTCAGCCTGTAGTTCGACTGAGGGAAAGTTCTCCTCCTCATCAGATTGGGAGGGATGTCGAGCAATAGGTCGGGGTGGTTCTTTTCGTGAACGTTTGGCTTGTTGTGCTAGATTGCCGGATGAGGCCCTTTTTTTTACCAGTAATAGATTTATTCGGAGCCATACCTGTAAAGAAACAAAGTATGAGTGACATAGCAGACATCAACGGAAAATGTTACAAAGAAAGTCAAATATGCGACAGGTAATGCGGTCACATAACAACTATGCGGACCGCAAACCTATCGCAGAATGTCAGTCTGCTAGAAAGGAACCAATTATATGATGGGTTATGCGATCGCATATCCATTATGCGGTTCACATAACCATCACGAAACTGGGCACTAGAAAAGGCCATCACACTATGTGATCGCTAAACCCACCGCATAGATGGATATGCGATTGGAGATCTGCCGCAAACAACATGCCATGTCTGGCCAAACGCCGTCTGGGTATACGGTGGCTTTGCGGTCCGCATATCTCTTGTGCGATCGCAAAGCCACCACATTTTGTCATCTCCCTCAGGTCACCTAGGGTTTCATATGCGGCAATGATGCGGACCGCAAAT